>JBBPDE010000038.1:299199-317574 GCA_037974605.1 Nannopetersius ansorgii | reverse complement strand
TGATTTCACTTATATTTTAGAGCAAACCTTTTTAGATTATTTGAATTTCATTGTCCTTCTCATAAGGTTGCTGTTTTGTTTCTAACTAAATGAGGATATTATGCAATCTTAAAAAGCAACAGATGTTATGATCATTTTTTTCTGTCTATAATGTTATCTTTTCAATGCAAGGTTCACTTGCTACGACAACGAAATGCAATAGATATACTCTTAGATATTATTCCTATGCCCTGTTCTCTCTCTTTCTTTCTCCCACCTTTGGCTTATTTCAGTTGCCATCAGCTGGTTTTGCTCTAATGAGGAGCCCAGATAGCTGCTGGAGCCTTGGGTAGAAAAAGCTTTGATACACTGCTCTAGGACCATTTCCTTCTGAGCGGAATCAAACGCCTTATACTCTGATGGAAAGATCCAAAAGTCATCTCAGATCAGTTACTGAAAAAGTCCATGGTGCTTAGTTATTTCAGGAACTGTCCAGGGAAGCGTGGATCCTTTTCAGAGACAGTCAGACCAAGTACATGGAATTTCTGTAACATCAAATGGAGATTATATATCCCTGCTTAGAATATGGAACCCTATGCAAATATGATCATCCAGCTTTCAGAAACACTCACACACACACACACACTCAGTGAGAGAAAGAGAGAGAAAGAGCAAGAGAGTGAGAGAGATTGACTCTATGTGGCCATGTACTTGAAGCCATGCTGAAAGTGTGCAGCAGCTCCAGCCTCATTAATTATGACCTAATGAGCTGAATATTGCATTAAAATTCACACAGTATTTACCCTAAGGGGGAAGTGTGTGAATTGGAGCAATTGGCAGATTTGACTGGAGCTCAGACCTTGATCCATAACTATCATACATTATTATATCCACACATACTGAACCTAAGAAGCACGATAATAGGATGAGCTAACAGTTCAACCCTCCCTATTCTTAAGTCCCATCTTTCAGTTCTATCTCTACTCATAATAGAGGAGGGAGGTGGATGTAGTATGAAGCAGAAACACTGTTTTCTCCCCTCCTCATCCAGTTTCTTCTCATGTTTCCACCATATGTTGAGGGCATGGTCCACTAGTTGCAGGTAATCAATAATACATTCAGTGACTTCAGTTCTACGTGGTGTTGGACTGAGAACCAATTTTTCGGTGAAATACTGTATTGTTCCCCCTGTCACAAATCATCTGCAATTTATTTAACCCAAATGTGTGTTATTTAAATCATTTTTAAGCTAAGACAAGAAACAATTCTGACCTAGTAACAAATATTGCAATGCAGCAAGCATTAACAAGCAAGCTCACTAGCTCTTTAGCTAGGAGCAAACTGAGGAGCAATTAAAAAATAATTTCTTAAACTACCATTCTCTTTTAATGTGTTGTTTATATTTCTTTTGACTGAAATAAAGCAAACATTGAACAAGCTCACAAACAGTCTTTAAAAGCCATTTTAGTGGTATCTGTCACAGATGGCGGGGAGCAAAAAAAGAAACTGGCAGATATTAAACTAACCACTGCCTCGTTTGCTTTCCTGCATGGATGCATTCCAACAGTTTGAATGGCAGCAAAACAAAAACGTTGCCTGTTTGAAATTATTTCACGGTGTCTATAAGGGACGTTAGACAGGCAGTCTGTAATCACGGTTCATTCTAAGGATCAAGAGGTGGAACAGTGCCCAAGGACTTCTTCATTATGAGTCTGATTCCACTGATCCTGTTGGATACACAGAAGCTAAAATGAGAATCCCTTCTAGTACACCAATGCCATCTGTGGTTTTGAAAAAAAAAAAAACCCAGTTAATTGTCAGTTAATAACCCTGTAAAACTATCAGATTCCAGAGAAGAAACAATCTTGGTCCCATAAACTTTAGGGCAAAAACTTTCGGACATGGATGATTCTTACCTTTTTTTTTTAAGTGTGATACACCCCTCGCCCCCCCCACACACACACACACACCCACCCCCTCTTTTACCAAAATTGTTCTTTTGTAACTAAAATAGTTCTTTGGTGGTCTCATTTATAGAACTAATTGTGGGATCTATTATTTAAGACTATGATGAGTTTGAGCGAGAAGAGCTTTAACTGTTCAGCCTTGCATATAACACACAGCTTATAAGGCGTGCATGAATCTCTTAAAGTAAGTTCTCTCTCTGCTAGTGTCCTGACACGACACGGTCATGCTGTTACTGGAATGCGATCTGACTGCTGGACACATCTGAGCTTGCTAACAGGATGGCTAGTTAAAGCAGGCAAGAGTTTAAGGAGGTGAAATAAAGATGAAAATGTGTTAACTTTCTCAGCTGTGGCTGGGAGGCGAGAGGAGAGGCTGTCAGAGCTTAATTAGATCATAGGCATGAGTCAAGCAGGGGGTTAGCTTCTGTAGCCCTCAATTTTTTTTTTCTCTCTCTCTCTTTCCCTGTAACCTCTCCCTCGTGGTGCAATCACATCATCCAGATATCTCTGATAATTCCAGGAGAGCAATGTGAAAGCGCAGGATATCGGAGGAGTGGTGAGCAAAGGGATGAAAAGGGTAGGAGTGCTGGAGAAAACGAAAAGGATATAAGAGAGAAGGACTTAATTTCAGTTCTTGCACACGATGTGTCTTTCTGGATTGGGGCTTTGGCTAGACTTAAGCCCTTCCCCTTTCAGTCTAGAGGGGGAGGATGTTTAATGACAGGTTGATCAAAGCAGAAGCCAGTCTGAAACTTTTAAACCCAACCCTAACACGAGTTCTGACCTTTGACCTTAATTGACCACCAGCCTAACACAAGCCTTCACCCATAACTGTCCCCACTGAAAGCCTAACATTATCCTTAGCTTTTAAAAGGTTCCAACCGCCAATGTTTCGATACTTTTGACCTTTTAATTCTTCTTACTGCCAGGTATACATCAGTGTTTCAAGTGTTCCTACTGAAAGTCTAGAGTTCTCCCATTGAAAGTACTCAGAACCCTTATCACCGGAAAACTGGAGCTATGCTTTTTCCAGTGGTCTTTGGTGTAATACAAATGGGCCTAGTTTAACGGTAACAATTGGAACTGAAAGGATATAATACTTAAATGTTCTACATTGCTTTTGGTAACACTTTAGCATATTCTTTACTGTTCTAGGTGAAGATAAATACACCAGGCATGATTATTTCACCAATAAGCACATAAAAATGTAAATGGGCTCCACAGAAGCACAGTGGGAAGCACTATTGCCTCACATCTCCAGGATTAGTGGTTTGAATCCGGGTCCTGGCCTGCGGCGTTTGCATGTTCTCCTAGTGGTGGTATGGGTTTCCTCCGGGGTCTCCAGATACTCCCACAATCCAAAGGCGTGTGTCAGGTGAACTGGGGTTTCTAAATTCACTTTGAACAATGTGTGCCCCACCCAAGGCTAGTCCTTGCCTAACACCCGTTGACCCTGGGATAGGCTCTGGGTACCTGCAACTCTGATGAGGATTAAGGAGTTACAGAAAGTTGGTGAGAATATAAGCTAGGATGGCATTTCAACACACACAAAAATTCACTAACACATTATTTTCCATTATGCTCTTTCTGCTCATATTTTCGCGTAAGTCACTCGAGAAATATTTAAGCTTTGCTTGACTTGGTCTTTGTAATTGTAGACAATTGTATGCAGCTAGAAATGGGCACACTATGCGGTTACTTGAGAAAGTAGCTCAAGGTTTCCAGAAATGGCTTGGGGTTACACTCTTAACAGTAAAGTATTATAATTTTATTTTATTATTATTATTATTATTATTATTATTATTATTATTTTACTGTATTATTATTGTAATGTTACTAAAACTTCAGGCGGCTCCATCTCCTGATTCTTTCTGAGACGTCTTCTTTCCTGGAGGCCACAAAATTTCAACAGAAGACAGTCTTACGGCAAAACACATGACTGTTATTGTGATCAGAAGATGTCTACATTTTGTCCTGCTGTTCCTTCTCAACTCATCGCAGTGGTGTAGCCTTGATGCCTTAAGGCAGAATCTATCTTTGTCATACTGCACAGGGGGCAGAGATCTTGGTCGCAAGGAAATGAATTCAGGTGGAGTTAGTTTGTACCTGTTTCTCCCTTTCTACCTCTCTCCCTCTTTTTCTCTGTGTTCCTCCACCAAATGATTCTAATCCAAATGTGGGAAAGCAAAGTTTAAGATCAGACTAGAGAGTGAGTTGTTGATATTTTCTCCACATGTGCTTATGAATTTAGACTACATCCTCCTGCTGAATTTCTCTCTCAGGGAGAGAGACAGGAGAGGCAGAGAGAGAGAGAGAGAGAGAGATAGACAGACAGAGACAGAGAGAGAGAGAGAGAGAGAGAGAGAGAGAGAGAGAGAGTGGGAGAGAGAGGGAGGGAGAGAAATAGTGGAGAGAAAAGACTGAGAAAGAGACAAGAGAAGAGGGGGAGGGAGAGATGAGAGAAAGAAGAGAGTGAGATGAAAGAGAAAGAAAGAAGAGAGAGAGAAGAGAGAGAGATGAAAGAGAAAAGGAGGAGAAGAGAGAGAGAAAGATAGCAAAAGAGAGAAGAGAGAAAGAAGAGAGAGATGACAGAAAAAGAGAGAAGAGTGAGAGAAGTGAGAGATGAGAGAGAAAGAGAGAACAGTGAGAGAAGAGAGAGAGATGAAAGAGAAAGGGAGGAGAAGAGGGAGAGAGACATATAAGAGATGGAGGGCATAGAGAGAGAAGAGGGAGAGAGAGATAAGAGAGAAGGAGTGAAGAGAGAAGAAAGTAAAGGAAGTAAAGGAAGAGAAAGAAGAGAGAGAGAGTAGAGAGAGAAAGAGAAAACGAAAGAGACAGAGATAGGAGACAGAAAGATCATCAGACAGAGTGTCAGACAGAAATACAAACCCTTAAAGAGAGATGTTTATCTCTTCTGAAAAAAAGAAAATCTCTCCATTTCAAGAGATAACAAAGACCAGACTTGATGTAATATAACACATTTATTGCACCTGCCTTTAACATTGTGATACCTGAGATTTTCACTATACATAAGTTGTATCAGAAGAATTCAATTTTTGACATAAAACCTAGATGTGTCTTCTTTTTTATGCAACGCACCTCATGGACTCCCTTGTCTTCCACAGGCTGAAATAAGGAGTTTATGTTGCTTTATAACAGTTGTGCTTCAAATCAGTGTCACTGTTTGTCCTTCTTTTTTGTGATGCTGGCATTAAAGACGAACAAATCATATCTATTAAAGAAAATAAAACAGATGCATTTTTCCCTTCATGCATCTCTGCTGGATGGGAAGTTGAACACCTGATTCCCATCCCTTCCCTCAAGACCAATTTTGTCACCAATTTCACATTAAACCTCTTTAATGTGGTTTAATTACTTTTTTTTTTAAAAAAAGATTTGATTGTGCAGAAATGTAGAAAAATCAGAATTATGCAGAAACTTTATCTAGCCAGAAAATGCAGCTGGGTATTCATCTGCTTTGAATTTTGAGAATTGTCATTAATTGTTTGAATTTGAACATATTTGAATTTGATTATAGTTTGAGTTACACTATTTGAATATATTATATTAAGTAAAACATCTGAGTAGTCAAATTCATTTGGAGGCCATCAGAAAGGGGTTAGTTCATTGTAAAAACAAACTATGTCAGAAAAAAACAAATTGCTTAAAAAAGATGAATTACTGTGCAGTTTATGCAATTATGCGGGATGATTTTGTTTACAGGCTCCCTGTAATTGGTCTAAATTAGCCTTTTCTACCTTTTCTGTGATGCATAGACTCGTGTTCTAGAAGCACTGATAATAGCCATGGTATATTCAGATCATTATTGTGTAATTTATTATGATAATTATATATTATTATTTTGCTATGGAGCTGTACTTGCCGCACGAACATCCTGATGAGACATACAGCCAAAACCAAAAGAAAAAACAACATTTTCTTGCTCCAGCAGACACCCATTCACATTACTACAGGAGTAAATCTACTCCCACAGGAAGGGTCCTAATTAGCCGAGTCACACTGATACCTTTGGGGATCAAAGCTGTACAGCCTTGCAGTATGTTACATAATGGCACATTTCAAGCAAACTTATCTGCCGCTGTGCACGATCGTTCCTTAACGAGGAAAACAACAGCACCCCGTGCCTTCCACTGTCAAAACGCAATGTGCCAAACACCCCTCTTCAGGCCGAGGCTGTCATTTCATTTTAACATCAGCGCCGTTCGTCAAAGTGGCGATTAAACTCTACGGCTTTCTCTGCCCACCGGCTTACATTCATGAGCTATTTAATGAACATAATGCCTTCAGAGTGCCAGGCCGTTCCGAGGGCTCGAAACGTCTTCCACAGCGAGAGACACCAACTGCCATTAAAACTGCGGCCAGGCCGGACACTCAGTAGGGCTCGGCCCTCTGGCAAGTAGCCGCATGTACCTTTCCTGTTACTGCGAACCCTCTACGTAGGAGCATGAGGGAAAGGGTCTGCTGCTGTAATTAATTTCAAACTGACGTCTTTCTTTTCACCTTCCGAATCTACTGAGTGTTTCAGATGACACCTGTATCAAAGCTTCAGGGTGTTTTCCTGTTAATTGGCTTGAATCAGTTCATTTACCACCTCGATCTGTTGTGAATGTGCTGATGGTTCGTGCATTTTGACATTTTGAGGAGAACAATATGCTTTTGTTTCTCTTTTTCTCTGTGTATAATATTTGTATATGTAGTTCCCATTTCTAGTCCAGTATTTCTTATAGCTACTGTCAAATACATTAATCAGATTAGTCTTCAGTAAATTAAATGTGATGTGTTGCTTACAGAATTGTATAAATCTGCACTGAAATCTGGAACCAGTGTTCTAACCAGCTCTCTCTCTCTCTTTTATATATAATATCGATAATATAGATATATATATATACATATATATATATCTATAAACTCTGCACAGTTGTCCGGATTACGTACCAAAAGCACCCATTTATAGTGAAAGCCTATGAATTTATGATATGTTAAAAAAGGCCTAAAAGGCCTATTTCTATAGTGTAAACCCTAAATATGCCCCCAAATATGCCCCCAACTATGAGCATCATTGACACTAACTTTATACATTACCCTTAAAGAAAATGTAATGGTAAATGCATATTATAGTTACATTTTATATGGAAATGTAGCTGGATTTATGTTAATATTTATGATACAAAAAAATAGTTTAGCACTAAAAAGCATGAAAAATTATATTTTGCCACAATAAAAGCTGTGATGTCCAGGTGTCACCTGCCATGCCCCCTCGTCCTCATGGTTGTTTATGTTTGGGCATCACGCAACAGCGGAAGCTAATTCCGTTCATGTGCACATAACCACCCAACACAAGGAAGAGGGGGTGTGGTGGACGAGGCCTGGACATCCCAAAAGTGGAGGATATCTGTGGTTTTCGCGAAAGCTGAACTGTGCTCGTGGATCCAATAATTTGATTCTCTTCTCAAAACAAGCAAGCCCCAAAAATGGCCAGGCCTGGGTTCTGATTTTTACTATACACTACAACTTCAGAATACCTCAGTTTATCATTGCAGAACATGGAGTAATAAGTTGTAGGGTTTTTAATAGGAACAGTTGAATGAATAAGCGATAAACAGTCAATCAAGTCAATTGCTGTGAAAGTTCAGTTCTGTCTCAATTCTTTTTCTTCCCAGCTCTAAAATTTACAGTCGTTAAACTGTTAATTGATATACAAGCGGATACTATATTATGTGTAAATGGAAACGTTTTTCGTTCATCTTATATGAATATAAACACGCTGTTAAATCACATTAGGCCTCACATTTACTTGTTAACAAAGGCTTTAAAGATGTCATAATACACACATCAATATGTGTTTATATTTAAATAAAATACATTTAAAATACATTTATAGCAACTGTACCGTTGTTTTTCAAAACAGAAGACATGCTAATTGACAATAAATTATAATGGCACATGTCTTTCTTTGTGTGAAATCACTCAGAATGACTGTCGTAGTGATGAATGGACTTTACCTTTCAGTAATCTGGGATATTAAGATGTAATAAAATGAGCATTGTCTCGTTACTTTAATGCATATTCTACATCAAACTCATCACCGGGTAAACAGACCCCTGTTCCACAGCTATGAGCAGACACACTGGAATGCATTGACATGCTTTGGCAAATGCATCAAATAGCCCACATATTTGTGCCTCCTGCAAGCTTCCTGTCAAGCTGAAATTGGAATAACTTATCATAGGCTTCATGATGTTTCAATTGGAATACTCAAAGAGGCGTACGAACCAATAATTGATACATTACTCATGTGGGAAAGCTGTTAAAACAACTGCCAGTGAGCAGAAATGACTTCCTACGCAAAATAAGTGTCAAGAATGATGGGATAAACATGTCCACGGCATTGGTTATAGTATAGAGCCTATTCCGGGCAGCTATCCGAATCCGGAGTGAAGCTGACTGGAAGAATCCACCACGAACGGCAGAAAAAATGGAGCTGACAGCTGCAGGATGACTAACAGTGAAATCCTACCTTCTAACGGCCACCTTCAAACTGGTTGTAAATAAGTGTACTCAAGACTGGACGGTTCCTCCTGGAGAGACTTTAGCAATACTGTTGATTTGGTCTCAGAAGGAAGCCTTCATTGCACTGTTGCATCATTACAGTTTGAACACCAGATCCCTATAGAGGCCCTTCGATCAAGTTTTTTCCACTACTTTGCTACTGCACTTGGTAGGCCACTGGCTGAGATGACTCAATAGCCCCCCAAATGTATGTAATTATGCAGCTGCCTGTCACAACAACTGACTCCTGTGCCTTTTGCTGTAATCTCAAAAGGCAGCCAGCAGCTTCAAAGCCATCTTCAGTGGCGAGCTGATGTGCGTGAGTAAACCGCGTCTCATTCTGGGCACCAGAAATCATCAGGCAGAATGAATCAATGGCTCGGGTCGCTCTTAAAATATTCCCCACCTTTTTAAATACAAAGACTTTCATCTGTCTTCAGTGCAGACGGAGAATAAAATGAGGAGAAGATGAACTAAAGGGCTCATATCCGACCGAGGTCCTCTTATGATGTTTATGTGCTTTTATATACAAAAACACTTAATTTTTACATGAGTATTTTATAATCTCACTTGATTCCTTAGAATTAAACTGGATTGGACTGAAATGGTCCTTATAACTTTAGCATGGATGGGAGGGGCGAAATAAGCCATAGGCTGAAAATATTTTTCATGACACCATTAAAGCAGTGCATTTAAAATGGACAGGTTTTGTTACTTACTTTCCATGTGAAGACTGTATGTACACTATATGAACAAATTAATTATTGAATTTAGGTCCCTTACTTCCAGTGACGGGCAATATTAAAGCTTCAGCATGGTAAAACATGACAACGCCATGCTTCTAGATTTTGTGGGCATAGTGTTTTGGGGAAGAACCTTTTCCCAGTGCACAAAACAAGGCCCATAAAGACATGGTTGGATGAGTTTGGTGTGGAAGAACTTGACTGGGCCACATAGAGCCCTGAACTCAACCCCATCCAACACCTTTGGGATGAAATGGAATGGAGTTTACGATCCAGACCTTCTCGTCCAACATCATTGCCTGACCTCATAAAGGCTCTACAGAATTCTCCATGGAAACTGCTAAATCTTGTGGAAAGCCTTCCAAGAAGAGTGGACATTGTTTTTGCTGAAAAGGGGAGACTAACTCCATATTAAAGTCTTTGTATTTGAATGTAGTGTCATTAAAGTTGCTGTTGGTGTAATGGTCAGGCGTCCCAGTACTTTTGTCCATTTAGTGTATACACATGATGGTCAAAAGTGTCTCTCTGCTGTTTGCCCTATGTTTTCTGGGATGGGCTCTTGTACTCCCAGGTTAGGATAAGCAGCTCAGATGATGAATGGAGGGATGATGTGGGCCCTTTAATATTGAAAGATATACTGCAGCAATAAAACATGTACCATGGTATTGCTCTCTAGAAGTCTGTCTCTGAACTCTGAAGAGACAGACTTTTGAGACCAGGCTTTATTTTTCACTGTAGTCAATAAAATGCCAAGTGCTGAATCAACTTATACAAAGATGTACTCATGTTATATTACATTTGCAGTACAGAATTCATTTTACACCACTTCCCATGCAGTATCATTTTGAGAAATCCACATCTGAGTCTGCAGATCCTGTTAATAGTCATTTCTGACTTTGCCGCTTTTTTTATTGTTTCTTCTGAAGCTGTAAAATATGAAATGGGTTTGGGGGAAAAAATACTCATACATTTACCAAGACAGAGGCTGGGGGACAAAGCCACTATGGTAAGTGTCAGTGACTCTCATAAGCCCTGTTTGGATTGGATTAGTTTATCAGCGGGATGTCCGTAATAAAATTTGCCCACGTCCCTTCAGTGATAAAACTCACTTTCAGACAGAAATAAAATTACTGCAGAATGAGTGAATTACTATAGGGAGCATTTTCTACAAATTCATGAATCACATGTGGTCATAGTATCATATAAAACTGAAAGTTGATGATATTGCACATCTATGAATATAAAGCAATGCTTTCTACCTGTAGCTGCCGCGATAATCACCCCTGTAATCAGGATCTCACTTTTTAAATTGATTTTATTCTCTGTCTTCACTTCCGAAAGCTCTCCCAGAGTAGACTCTCTGCCTCCCACACCTAGTAATTGGAGAGGCACTTCTAAAGCATCCACTGATTAGGAAGTGCCCATATTATGGAATATTGAATTATCCTTGCTTTTTAGAACTAAAATGATTAATTATAGTATGTAATTGCTGTTAAAGTAACACTAGGTTACAAAAACACCCCAATCTGAATTCACTGCTTTTGTGATGTCACAAAAACTAACATATTTGCATTCATACACCTTCTCAATCTATAGCAGTTCAGATCTACCTTCTAACCATGAAGGTTGATGAGTGTTTAATAACCTTTTTGATATATGAAACTCCACCTAATCATTACTGAACCCTAAGGAAAATAAAAGACATGGTCTATTTAATATAATGTAATAATATATAACTATATATTTTTTTCCAATATAAGACAAAATTTCCCAGGAAAATTATGGACAAGTGCCTCCAGACAGGGCTAAAATGAACAGAGCCTGTAATCATCTCAGGGAAGGAGGGAGAAAAATATAGACATGACTGATCTGGGCAGAAATAAAACAATACAGTACCCGAAAAAGTGGAAATTAACACAGTGCTTCAGTTTAATGCCATTTCAATAATCCTATTTCATGTTTTCAACTGATTTTATAATGTCCTGTTTATGTTCTTCTGTCTTGTGGGTGTATGATTAACCCGTACACAGTACTTCCAGTACTTCCTTGATTTTGCAAACATTCTCCTCATTTGGAGCAATCTGAGCAGTCATAATATTGGGTCACCAATCACCAGACCGACGTACCTCCATTAGTTCAGCCAGCCATACCAGCACTCTCTGCCAAGTACTCGCCTAGTACCAAAATGAATCTGCCCTTCTTTAAGATGCTGCCACAAAAAAGCTGGACAATGTTCATATTGGCCTGTGGACCCATTGGAAAGGCACATCAATGTATAGAGCCTCAGCCATTCCTCCCCACTTTGCTCATGCTGCATTCAGTTGGAGGTGTTGCAGGATGGGAGTGTTGTTAATTAGGCCCACACTGTGGCCAGATATGCAAGACAACACCGCTGGCTTTGCTTTCTTTGGGTGAGTAGAATGGCCCTCCCTCTCCTCGAGTGTATTGCTAGTTTTCTCCTCCAAGCTGTCCAATGAAGTTCCATTAGCAGTAGTTCAAAAAGATGCAGCGGAGTGTCACATGAAATGGAGGACGCAGGTGCTCGCCTTAACCCTCCTAGCTATTGGATTGAACTGGAGATGACTAAATTTGGCAGAAAATTAAAAAAATAAACTAATACATTTAATGTGTCATGAAAGGAATGTTGGGTCTGATCTGCCATGATTTATTATCTTTCCCTCGTTCAAACTTTCTTGGATCTTAAATATGACCTTGGACTTCCAATAAGGTCAATAAATACTAATGTAAATGTGTTATATTGAGGCACATCATTAAAATAAGCAGCTATGCTACTCCATATACTCTCCCAACAGTTTGAGCTACTCATACTATTTCACATTATACAAAACAGAGAAAATAAGAGAGACTCACATTGCACTGCCAGCTGAAGAGAGATATTGACCATGCCAACCACATTCTCTGAGATGCAGGTCAGTACGAAGCCGTTGTCGTCCCGACTCACGTTGACAAGAGTAAGGTTGATGGAATGGATGTTCGGCCAATAGACATTTGACTGAAAATAGGGGGGATAGTACAATTGGGTAAAAATAAACATGCATATGCGTTTACAGAAATGTGATAAATAACTGGCATTCACCTGATGTGTGTTTATAGAGTGAAGTCCATTCACACCCCAGTCCACATCGGGTAGTGGAGAACCCGAACCATTGCAGCTGACTGTGATGTTGTCTCCCTCCATCACCGTCAGGTTACTGTGAGTTACACTAATATCAGGCAGGTCTGAATAGAGGAGAAGAGACGTTCAGGACCAGAAGACGAAAAAACAGACAAACAAAAATCTGTTGGCACTGTTGCCAATAACCCATGCTGGATGGAGAGACATGCGCAATGAAGTTTAAAAGCAAAGCATTCTGTACACTTTCAGTGAAGTATATGAGCTTAATGGTTGGACATTTAGGGTACTTTCAAACCTAACTCTTTTGGACTGGTCCTTCAGACCTTTTCATTTGGTACAAGCCAATATATCTAAGTTTCTTGGACCACTGGATCAGACTTATTTGTAGCGTTCAGACTTTCAGACCAAATATAGCGGGGAGGTAACTGTCACAAATTAAACAACAACTAAAGAAGAAGAACTGGAATTAGCAATGGTGACTCACAGAGAAGGAGACAAAGTATTTACGAAGAAATCGAAAGTCAAGTTGAAAAACGTATTAAATGCTGAAACTTAGAACTTATTTAATGATAATAATAACATAGTGGCGTTTTACATCATTCAAATGTATTGTGATAAGTATTAGGCTAGAAAAAAAATCTCATTAGACTATTTTTTTGCCACTATTCTGTTAACTTTGCCAAATCTCATAACGGTTGGCATTGAAGAATGTCCAGTTAGTTCAGAATGAAACTAAATCAAGTCATCACTTGCCAAATCAAGCCATCGGTAAATCCATTCCACTCCACATATCCGGCCCAAAGTAAACAGAACAGGTTTTGTCATTCTCGCTGCACATTTTACCGCTGCAGTGTATATCCTAAGAAGCTGAAAATTAGAAGTGTTCTCAGTGTTTTTACCACAGTGAGCAATGCTCATGGCTCGCAGGCGGATCTTATAGGCTCCGTTCTTGCAGTAGAGCTGCTGAGTGAGTAAGCCTGCTTCTCCTCTCTGCTGCCACAGCTGGATCCAGCGAATTTCACAGCCACAGTCAAACACAATCCCTTCCAGCCTCCTGGACACAGTCACACAAAGCAGAAAATGGACATAATACACAGTTAAATATCATATTACAGTAATTGTGTACGGTAGTTACACAACAGGACCTATATACTATTGTTCAAAAGTTTGGACTCTGTGTTTGCAACAACATAAAACCACTTTTGCTGCTAATACAGGTATAAAATAACACTTTGTAATGTTATATGACTTTATTGCAATAACTAAGTGCAAGTGTTCTCATTTTATTTCCTGCTGTGTACCTTTGCTCTTCCTCAGTCCCACACACTTTCCATGTGCTTCACCTGGCCCCAGTCTCCCTCTCCCATTTTAGCCACACCTAGCTGTTCCTTGTTCTGTATCAGTGCATTATTACCCATTTGTTGTTTGTCATGCTTGTGCTTGTACGTTTGTCACTTTTGTGTTATCAGAGTTTCCTCAATTATTCCTTAATTCTCTATTGTGTTTTTTTACATTAAGTCTATGTATTTATTTTGTCAGTTTTCCTTTGTTTACGTTTTCATTTTGATGAGTTACTTGGTTTTGTTTTTTCTTTTGTATTTTTCATGTTTATCACAGACATCCCGATCAGAGATAAGGACCACGCACCCCAAGATCCTTCACGCAGACAGACAGGCCTGATGACCAAATCTTGCAGCCTCATGCAAATAAAAGTGAGACGCATTTATCACATGCTAGAGCCTGAGAGACTTGCTTTAGTCATTGTTTCTGCATATATTTGAAGACAATTTAAGAAAGAATGACATTTTTAAAATTTTGCAGGAATTGTTCTTAATCCTGATCCCCATGGGGGCTTGAGAGTTGTCCTCAAAATGTAAGCGCTAAAACTGTGCACTTGACTTTAGACTGAAGCTCATTAAACTCATAGGCAAAAGAGATTTGTTCATTAAGCTGCAAGAAAGCATGCGTCTACAAAGAACCTGCAGTGGACTATTCATATGGAGTGTTACAATGAAATTAGCACCAAGAATGGCTTACGATGAGGGTGATCAAAGGATGATGTAAATAAATCATTACAATATATTATGCATCATTTTTATCTTGTTTCCAACTAACTTTAAAGAATTAAATAAAACATTTAAAGCCCCCTTTGTCTGGTTGTCTACTCTACTTTTAGTCTACACTGTTTGAAATATCACTGAGGTTATTATTGCATCTTTGTGGATTTGGAAACGGATGTCAGATTGCATTTATTTCAGACATATATTGCAATTGCGAATTAATTGTGACAATTTCACAAAAATTAAACTCCACCTTTTTGGTTTTAGGCTTAGGATAAACCTTCTGTAAAATGTAAGCAACACAATAATTAACTGGCATTTTTCATTGCAATAATTAATCATTCAGCTCTGTTTGATGTTCATCTCTAAGAGATGTTCATCTTATGGATGTTAATCTTAACGAGTTACACATGGAACAATTTTTATACCATGAAAACATTCCCTCTGAGTGAACCATGATTCTAATTTGTCTCCACATTTACTTGGGAAGGATTTGTCCGAGCCTCATTAATTCCTTTGGTTCGACTGCTTGCTTATGTTCTAAAGGTCTGTATTTGGACACTTTGTGCACATGGATTTCAAAGTGCTGCACTTAAGGTTAAGAAGGAAATGAACCGAACAGCAAAACAAAACAGCTTTTCAATAAAATGCATTTGCTAGAAGTTGGAGCCACTGGAGCCCTCAGTAGGTCTCTCCATACACACACCGGCGTTCTGTAGCAGCACAGCGGACAAATAAAGGACAAAACCATTTCATTAGCTCAGGTTGTTTAGAGGTTGGTGAAACAAATGTGCGGAGCAGGACAGGAACCGGCACGAAAGAAAAGGGCCTGGTATTCTATCATTCATTTAGCATCCTGTTATATAATTACAATATTACATTACAGATAACAGGACTGCAAAGACAAATATTTCCATAATTGCCTGACAAGTAAATTGCATGGTAAATGCACTAGGCTGGATGATAATATGCGGCACGCTGTTGTCCATACCACTGTGATGTCCCAGTTTCATTGGTACAACAAATAAGAGTCATTTCCTAAAAAGCACATGGAATAAATAAAGAAGTACTGGAAACTCATTATACAACTGCACTTACTGACCTAGTAATGATTAACACTTCAATAACAGGCTTTGCCTACTGAAATGCAGTCGGTCCGCATCCATAGCTGTGATTTGCTGAACTAAATCAAAATGAAGAGCTCGTAAGAAGAGGAAAGAACTGTACTGTATTTCATTATGCGGCCTCTTTCATCTCAGCATGATATTTTCCTCCAGTAATCTGAATGCTGAGGACAGAAAACATGGTACATTACTGTATGTTTTCAAACCCTTCATCAGTTTGCAAATCCTTTCCTGAAATCTCCAGGAATCTGCGGCGTCCCATTTGCTTGACTTAGCCCACCGCTGCTGTCTAAAGTAATTCAGTCTTTATGATAGAAGCTTCTGTGCATTCCTTTTTTCTTTGCTTAGCAACTAGGCCAGCTGACAAGTTCCGTACATCAGAAACATCATCCTGTTCACATTAATACATTGATGCTTTTGCCATAGTAGGACAAAATTAGGATATTTAAAATGGTTTGAACATAATGGCTACAGTACAAAAAGGATGTTATTAGTCCTATTAGTCAGTCATTATTAACTTAAACATTTATAAATTATCAAATTAAAATAGCTGCACCATCCCAAAAGTGTTCAGTTCATCATTCCAACTTGTCCCAAGTGTTGAACTGAGCTTCCCCCACTTTAACTCATCCTGAAGGTATTCAATGGAACAGTTTCAGCTCATCCCAAAAATGTTCAGTTGAGCTTTGATGTTCTAACTCATCACAAAAGTGCTTAATTGATCTTCCAACAGCTCATAGGTATTTAATGGAGCTGCATCATTTCAGCTAATCCGAAAAGTGTTAAATGGTCTTGAACATTCCTACTCATTCTAAAGGTTTTCAATAGAGTTCATCATTCCAATTCAAGTCAATCCCATGAACTTTCATCACTCATCCCAAATATATTTATGAGGCTTCATCATTGTAACCTATCCCAAGCGTAGTCCAAATCCTCCCTCAAACTACTTCTACACATTTGTCCTGACTAGTACAGAAGAGAGGAGAGTAAACAAACAGAGTTTTCTTTTGGGTTTTGAAATATTACATGCAGATGTTTTTTTTTAATGTTTTTCCAAATTAAGTGCAATTTTAAAGATCTCTCCCCAAACTCTTACTCAATTACTATTATGTAGAGTTTTAGTACTAACAACTCTTGCCTCACAGACCGTTTGAGGTAATTGAGCATCCAGAGCAATTTTGGCAATTGGCTTAAGTCACAGAACACAGCAAGTTAAAACAATGGAATGGTCTATAGATTTCTTCTACCAGGCTCTCCAAGGCTCGGAGAGGAATAGACAGAGTGTTACAATTGAGGGTCCAATATAAACACACAGCATTCAATAAATACAAGGTCCTCTAAGGACAACAGCATGTCATGCCTTGTACCCAAGAATAGAATAACTGCAGTGAATGACATGTTCCAGTGGGCAAGTCGTATTTTTCTCCGGACCACTTTGGCAGCGTTCCCTAGAATAACCAGAGCTATACTGAGGAATGATTTCTGTAGTGGTTCATGCTTCAGACCTGTGGCGTCACGATATTACTCTCATGTGGAAAACTAGAGCTCTTCATTGCTGCACTTTTTACCCAGGTGCTTTTCTTTTAATTTTGTAAAAGTGTGTTCTTTACCTAGTTTTTCTGATGACTTCTTCATGTGTGTTTACAAATGCATAAACACATTAAGTGCTCTTCTCTGCGAGGGTTTCAACTCAGTATTTGGACTGATTAGAGCGAGCCTGAATATTGTGGTGACACTTTAAGCCATTACGTAACATCATCAAATCCTTTCGGATGTTAACGTTTGCATGGCCCAGGAGAGCTCAGCAGCGATGGGGCCTCTTCTGTCAGGGAAGATAAAGAGGAGGGTGCTGGGCTCAGGCGGGCCTGAGAGTGCAGGTGGGCACTTTATCAGCGATTCTCATGCTGAGCTTCACTGAAATAATTACAAACAAGCTGCAACACCCACCTGGTAAATAAGCCTAATTCACCGTGACTGACGACATTTTCATTTCGGGCAAAGGACGGAACTGCTGGTTTTGACATCACATTTTACAGAGGAGGAAACATCTAGGCAGCCAAAACAATTCTTTTCAAAAGGCCTGTAATAATATTGCTGGTTTTAGCCAACTATATATAAACTATATATAAAAAATATCCAGGCACCTGCTCATCCATTCCTTCCAAAATCATTTGTTAAAATGTTATTTTAACACACAAAAACAGTCTAAAACTTACCATTTGCTGCTCTGTCACTGAGTGACCGCTCTCCGGACCCCCTCTCTCTGTGGGTTTCCCCACCTACTTGTTGCTGGAGACTAAACTAAAAGTTATCCCAGGTTCAAAAATCTTGTGTTTTATCAATTTGTTTATAAGACCTAAAAACATTTGGGCATTCTTGTTCTTCATGAACATTTGAGTGTGGCATTATTTTTAAAACCCCAGTAGCAGTTATTATTATTATATGTTTTGTTAATTACAATAACGTTGGTTGACGTCTGACACCTGGAGCACGTCTGACACGAATAACAGCGTTAAAGTAACGGCGTTACTGAAAAAAAAGTAATTTTTCAGTAACGGGTAACCAATTACTGTTTCCATCGTTATAACGCCATTACCGTTACTGTCAATAACATGCGGCGCGTTACTGTAATTAAGCTGTTCATCCAAAAATGCTGTCAGCCACAGCAGCCTAAAAGCTTTTTTCTTTTCTTTGGTGAGGGCGAGACAACCGCATAAGTGATGATGATTGGCTAAGGTGGAGTAAAATTTCATGGTAAGCCAATCAGAGGCAGAGGTGGGCGGGTGTTTACACAAA
>JBBPDE010000038.1:276509-287157 GCA_037974605.1 Nannopetersius ansorgii | reverse complement strand
CACACACACACACACACACACACACACACACACACACACACACACACACACACACACACACACACACACATACTCTCCTCATGAAGTCTAGGTTGTATTCTTTTAATATTCAGTCACTGATGGTCACTTATTGCTGATGGATATTACTAAACTGCATTATGTAAATTATTATTACTATACTGTGATATTACTATACCACCTGCATATTACTAGAATCAGTTTGCATTCAAGGAAGGGCCCATTTTAAAAATTTGCTTGGTTAAAAAAAAGCAAGAGTTTCCATATATAGGACATTTAGCATAAGGACTATACTAAACTCATACTTTCAAAGCACTCTGTTATTAAAGATTGTCTTAGAAACCTGATATTTTGCTTCTACTGAAATTACACCAAAGGTACCTTTATGCAGTACTGAAACCGTCAGCCAGACAGAAACTGTATTTCCAGAAAGAAAGCATCATTTTTTTTGCGTTTATTTATTTATAAGTATTCTTTCAGAACATGCACCCAGCAAATAGCATCTACCGCAGTTAGTTTGAAGTAAAAAAACTACAGGTATAGCAGTACATACGATATCTCCTCAGCACTGCCGAGCTGAGCTATTTCTAACAGTAGAGCCTTCGGGAGCTCAGCTTTCCCTTCTTCCTGTCACGTCCTCACACCCACACGTTGTGAGCTTGTTCCTTTTTTTCCCTCCGACCAGCCGATATGTTACTGTAGGTTCATTGAATCAGCTCTTTCCAGAGATCAAGACCAGTCCGTCAGAGAAAAGAGGGTGACTAAGCAAAAAAAGTCATCTGAGGTGTCTTCTCCAACCTCAAAGAAGAACCTTCCCCGAGCAAATGTAGATGATGGCACCCAAAGCGGCTCTAAGGCTGGATTTGTTTTACCAGAGGATGGAGCTGGGCACTGCTGATAAAACTCAGCATCACAAAATTGTCCAAATATGTGACAGTATCAGATCAGGCTTACGTTCGAATTCATAAAGTTAATGAGCCAGTGCTATGGAACGCTCACATGAATGGAGTGCAGTTCATTAGCGAGAGGCCAGTCGTACGTGAGAGCTGACAGATTTTTTTGTGATTAGGATGACACTTCCAATCTCAAAGTCACAAAACACACTGGTGCTGGACCCATAAACAAAAAAAATCTCTCACGCATCTCTCAACGCTGTGATTGGTCTGTTTTCATCTCTTTCAACAAGAAATAGGTTAGGATTCTACTGATATTGTTATTAGTACTCATAATACTTGCCTTTACTGATACTTATCAATACTCTTATTGATACTACTCTCCGTAATTTGGTGCAAATTCATCCAGATTTTTTTTTGGGGGGCGGGGGGGTGTAAGATGCTGAGCTGTGTCCTGAGTTTCCTGTATATATAATGAGGGAGGAGCATCACTACAAACATATGCTCCACAAATGTGTGTTGGTGATGCGCCACTCCTGTCCCTCCACCGTTCCAATTCAGCATCAAAAAATTTAAATCACAGCTGTTAGAATATATTAATGCTGCATGAACAGAGACAGAAGCACCATTTATCCAGGATCTTACATATTTCAGTACTGACCAGTCTGGAACCAGTAGTACCGTTTCTCAATACAATCACTAAACAGAACCTTACGCAACATATTTACATCGAAATTTACAGGTATGAAGCACAGATGTAGACTACTTAAGCACTCTGGATAAGAATGTCTGCTAAATGCCGTAACATAAACATAAATGTAAGTGATATGTCACAATACAAGTATACATTCAGCCAGTAAAGACAATACATGGCTATTCCTCGATCAGATAACCCTTGTTTTTTTATTTGTTTATTTATTTTTTGTCCAATTTATTTGTTTGTGTTTATTTTAAAAATCACAAATGGAACTTTTATACAGACTGCATTTTATGTTCTTCTTGTAACAATGTATACAAAACATTATGTAAAATATGTGCCTGGGCATCGTGGAAAATATAAATTCTTTTAATTAAGATATTTGATGTGGTGTATCTATTCCCATTAAGAAACTGTGTCATGACTGAACACAGACCTCCTTTTAATTTATTCAAATTTCATCCTAAATTCTGATTAATCATGAATCAAAAAACATAGACTATCGCTACATTCTTATTTTCCAAAATGTTAAATTCAGCAAATAAACCAGAATTGCATAATAAATTGTGCTCTATAGAGGATATGTACTAATTTTCACTTCATTCCATGTAGTTTGACCAGGGGTCCCTAGACTTTTGCACACAATTGGATATAGGCCAGCACAACCAATGGAGCATGTTATTTAATGGGTGGGCTTGACTAGTCGGTTCAGACTGCAGTGTGTAATTTTCTGATAACAGATTGATGTAGCATCAATACTACGACACATGACACACTAACTAACAATAACAACACACTGCATGGCTGTGTCTGTTAGGAAAAGCTTTAATTTCATGAATATGACTGGGATCAGTATTAATGCTAGAGCTCTGGGTTTAGTCAGTAACATATTGGGCATCCTGTTCCTTACCAGACCTGTAAAACGATTTGCACTGGGGTAGAAATCATAGATCAAATCACTAAACACTTTCATTAAGGAATCCAGCAACTAGTTTTATAGAAGGGAGATTTGAACCTCAGTGGTGTTTTGAGAATTCCACCATTCCAAGCATCAAAAAACCCACAGCTCTCCTGCTTTTTCTCCTGCTTGGTTCATTTGTGCAAACCACCTGCATCTTACTAGAGCTGCTCTTTCAAAAGGTCACCCCTCACCACTGTAAAGTCGGAAAAATAATTTAAAAAGTCGGAAAAATAATTAAATAAATAGCCTGTATCAGCATACTTGATTGATCCTAGAAGAAAATTGCTTATGTTATGACTGCACTGAGACACGGCGACACAAATACAAGAACCATATAACATATGAAGTCTAAATAATTCCAATAAAAAAAAAGTTTTTTTGCAATATACACAAATGCTGGGTTAGGGTTAGGGTTAGGGTTAGGGTTAGGGTTAGGTATTAATACCATCGATAAGTAACTTACAGTGAATTACTAATAAAACAACTGGTGGTTAGGAGTATGTTTCTGAACACAAATGAGGGTGGAATAAAATAAATTGGGAAATAAATAAATCTGGCATCTGACGTGATGAGCCATCCAGAATTTAGGGGCCCACTGAATGCCGAAATTGAAAAATTGTGAGCGCAGCAGAGGGATGATGGGGTAATCGGGCCAGAGAAGTTGGAGTCTAAATGGTAACAACCTGTTCCCGCTGCCGCTGAATTCCCAATTGAGACGCATTTGGTAAGTGAGAGTTTAAGAGAAGTGGCTTTATTGCAGCTGATCTCACAATGCTTTGCCGTTAACGTGGAGAAAACCGATTTGTAAAGGATTTATTAACCATGAATTCATATTAAATAAGTCATTCCAATACAAACTGCAGCACGGACCGGGTATGGGATAATTTGCCTTGTAGAAACATGCAGGAAAACAGCTTTAATATGCAGCTTGAGTAGCCGGGAAAGCTGGAGAATATGGTTCCGTCTTGCAATCACTGCCTCATTACAGATCAGTAGCATGTAGCGGAGGAATAGGAACCATCAGTCACAGATGCTACTGTAGGACTTTGATCACAGGCCCATTTGCTATCAGTATGACGGAGGCCATTCATTTTACTGACTCCGGAGTCATAAGGGGCAAATCTTCAGCACTGCTCTTCACCAACAAGGCCAGTAATATAACTTGATTCAATGCTAATTATACAAATGAGCCACTGGGAGACTCTATTACAGGATGTTTCTGTGTGATACTGCATATTGACTGGGCTCTGGGTGAGAAATGATAATGCTTTGTTCAAATATGAAGATTATACAAAATGAAACCATTGGAAGTGTTCTAGCAATTCACATTTCTCTGTGTCTTCAAGCCAGTGTAGCCATACTGGCACAAATATATGTAGTAAGAGCATTGCAACATTTCAGTTGGGATCCATTACAGTACTTTTCAAGAATTAGACCCCTTACCAGCCCATAATAGGCCCAAAAGAATCAATCGACCACTAGAGTCAGATTATCAGATTTACATTATGTCCACATGTGATCAAACGCACATGTGCATACAGGAACCATAGGAACACCAAGCAGTACAAAAAAGAGACCTATCTAGAGAAAATCTCACATGCTGGGTAAATGAGGACCCACCGCTTCATCATGAGCTGCATCATTCAACAGTTATTGGTGAAGTAAATAGATGCTAGATGTTCTGTGCTTAATAATTATTTATTCACCCAAGCATACTAATGAGGTCTCAGAATAAAGTGTTACCTAAGAGTCCCTTTGATCCCTGTTAAGGACAATCACTACCCCCGCATCTGCATGCCAAATAGAGAGGAAAAGAATGGAGACCCTTTTTGCCTCATTAAGATCTGCAGAGGCTGAACTGTTTCAGTAAGCTGATGATATAGTGCTGCACGCTAGGAATTACAACGCTGGTATGGACTGGCTACCTATTTTCTTATGTCTATTGTCCTGCATAGGTTGTCTATGTATAGTATACGGTCTGCGAGTGTGCAGCCTAATGCTTAGGCAATTACTTGGCATTATGAAGGAAGTCTGTAATAATTTGTATTTATTTGTGAATCATACTGATCCATAGTTCACATTCCGGGGACAGGACCAAACTAAAGCCTAAGATATTAGAAGCGTTACACTCTTATGACTTGTCTCAATGTATGACTCCTATAGTACATCTGAAGTATATCTAAAGGCCTATTAGTGATGAGTCTTTCAATCAAAGATTACTATCTAGTCTTTTATAGTCCCACTAGCTCCATGGTTTTTTTTTTTTTAGTGGTTCACATTGGAAAGCGCTTGGGTGCTTGATCCCAACCCTTCAAGGAACTGAGTTCTGAATGGCCATTCAGATCCCTGCACCCCTCCCAGCAAACCTAAAAGCAAAAGGCATCCTTATGCCGTTCAGACACAATGAGGCAAAGAACTCAGCAAGCCTAAAACCTCTTCTGAAGCCATTCAAACCCCTCAGAACCAATGCTCCACATTTGCGTGACAGTGTGGTGAGTCAGCCTGAAGTTTAAGCTGCCCACACTGCATGATTGACTGAATATCATCTGTTTGCCATTAGGAGGGAAAAAAATGCTGCTGGATAACCTCAGTGAAGGAAAACACAGAACAGAAGCTTAATTGCTTAGACCTGGTTCAAGGGCTGAGGTGGAGCTCCGCTGGGAGATTTCTTTAGCTGGGCTAAAGCTAACTTTTAAAAGCCGCCTCGCCACAGATGCGTCGCACCACCCACTCCGCTGATGCTCCTCTGCCTCTCAATGCGCTGAGGTTGAGTCATACAGCTGTCTATTATTCATGGCTGCAGATACCTGCTTTAAATTTAAAAACAGGACTGAAAGTCCTAAAAGGTTTGCCATCATGTCCTGAGGAAGGAGAGGGAGGGAAAAAAGCTATTTTGATGTACAGCACAGGCTAATCTGCCCTGATGGTTTATTAAGAGCAGTTTTCCTATTTTAAGGTGCATCTCTGGGACAAACAGTGCTCTCTCGGTTACTCTCCTTCTCCATCTCTTCTCCTCCCTCACCCCTGCCCATCATCTCCCTTTTCATCACAATGTACTGCTGAAGCCTAAATAAATACCAGCAGAAAAGACAAATCATCACAGCCTCCAAAAGGCCTGAGTAATTGCATTGGGATGCTTAAATACAATCATCCAAATTATACAAATGATGGGACCATAATAATAACATAAAGCTCATAACAGCAGTCTTGAAAGGTTGCAGAGTGAAAATTCCTTGCAGATGAGTTGCAACAGAAAGATTTTCCCAAACACAGGAGGGATCTGCTCACTAAATCCATGTTATTTCGCTGTCGACACATGTATTAAATACTTTACTACGGCTTAAGACCAGGATGAGAGAGGATGATCCTTCTTCTGACCCAGTGCAGTACAATAATATCCAAGAGAAATTGATACCGCCACTTATATACCTGTGATGATATTGATGCTTTTCAATATCAATACTATTCTCCATAATTTGACATGAAAAATAAAGACGTAGCATAAAAATATGTGAAAAGATTCAACAGTTATTTATTACAGTTACAGACATTTTTGGAGAAATGAGGAGCTTAACCTTAATGAGGGAGGAGCAATTCCAACAGATGTTCTGTTCAACAAATATGTGTTGGAGATGTTCAGAGTGCCATTCTTGTCATCAACGTCAATGCATTTGAAAATGCAGCTGTGTTAGACTGAATTTAACGCTGCATAAACAGAGAGCAGTGCCATTTGTTTCTGGGGATTATCCATAATTTGGTATTGAACCATTACCTATTTAGAATAAGTTCCCGATACCTATCCCCAGTTCTGAAAGCACCTTCTTCAAGGTTAATTGTGTAAACTGTTTGCTGATTAGGTTGAGTCAGGACACAGTCCTGGTTACCTCAAGTCAATATCATGCATGATGTCGCTTGCTTTAGCATAATAGCCACAGTCTTTATACTGCAGCACAAGCACAAGTGCCCCCACGGCAAATGGAGTCACACATGACACACAGACATTTGTCCTTTCTGCTGTGGAGCATTTCAAAATGGGCATGTCCGTATTGCAAATCACTATTCAAATGCTCTTTTCTCGATTGCCCGCCTTTGATGGAACCGGTTTTCAATGATTGCAAAACAAGTGCAAAAAATGACTTCTGGAGGCTGGGCAGCACGCTTTAAAATATAATCCCAGCAGGAGAGACTTAAAAAGGTGGAGGGTGGCATGGTGGGGGTAAGGGAACCCTAGAGGGGACAAGGAATGAAAACACTGGATACATGAAAGATCTGCTGCCTTCAAAGGCTCAGCAAATGAAGGATCACCTGGGTTCCTGTTGCTGCAGCTGGTCTCACCCAGCAGGTGAGGGCCCTCCTCTCTGTTACTTCCTCCACATTAAACCTACAGATCAGTTCACCCTCTCATCAGCTACTGACCCCAGCCCCTCAGAGCCCAGACTGAGCTGACGAATTACTGTTCAATGCAAAACTTTTTGACTCGCCACCTTCAAAGACATTGATCGCAAGAACAAAGCGCGCTGAGATTGACACCGCCGAGCCTCACGAGCGACAGTGGTGTGAGAGGGCAGTAATGAACGGAAAGCTGTCACCGTGCGCTCAACCTGGCAGAAGGCCAAGCACCTCGCAGCAGCTCGAAGCTGTCATCTGCCGAGCTGCCATGCCCTGGCACCTGGGCCTGCCATCTTGAGCTGTTCTGATGAGCTGGAAGAGGAGGGCAGATGGCAGCGGGAACTGGCAGGATGCTAGGGCGCTTTGGAGAGGAACGCATCACACCCGTTGCAAAACTCAAACAGGAGGCCTACCTTGACCCAAGAGATCTTGCTCTTGATTCTCTCGTCCTCCTAGGATGTAACAAAAGTGCCAAAACATGAGTCAAGAGGAGCTAATGTTGTAACCAACCTCTCCTATAAGAGCAATGATCTGTGTAATGGCAAACTGGAAAAGATTTCCCTCCTCTGAGCAAAGCACGCTCCTCTAAGATGTAAATCATCTTTCCTTTTGGCGGCCGACGAAAATTTCACACCCTATTAAGTGCTGTGTTATTTTATGTTCAAACCAAGCTCTGGATTACGGTTCTTGGCTCATGAGAAGGTCTCTCTTGGGAAGAGGATGCAGGAATCTGCTAGTGTAAGTGCAGCATGTGCTTGTGATATCACACAGGGCAAAGATCTGCCTCCTCAGAGTCTCTGGCATCAGTTCTTCCATGCTGACTGAAATGCCTCCATTAGCTTAGCAGACCTGTGTGTATGTGACACTTAGGGTGTCTACTCATATTACCCAACATAACGTTTTCTCAAACGACCAGCGCTTTTAATTAGATTATTAGCAGGAATTATTGTAGGGCACACAGAATGGGCATGAAAATGGATGCGGAGCATGTCACAAGTTACTTAAATCCTATGAATTTAAAACTGAGCAACACCAAATCCCATAGTCCTCTCCTATATTTAGATCCGGTGCAATTTCAGCTTTGGTCTGAAAATGCTTGATTGTGGCTTTAATGTGGAAAGTGTTTTCTGTGTAAGGGACCAAAAAAGGAGCTCTTACAGATGAAGCCAACACACAGAAGGAAAGGCTGTTTTTTGGAGAGGGAATAAATTGTGGAGCTCCAGTGGAAATGAAATCTTCAAAAGAACACAGCGAGAGGGAGTGATTACAAAGAACAATCTGCACCGAGACCACATAAACAACTTAAACTAACAACTTTCTTAAAACTCCACAACACAATGGAGTACATAAACGAACATGTTCCCTGGATGGTTCTAGTGTGGACTCGGATTTAAATTCCCCCCACAGCCAGGTGCCCTTGAAAAAGCAAATGGGCATGTTTTAACTGAGAGAACTTATTGTATTATTTTGTGTATGACTGACAATTATATGTATCTTTCTGTTGGTGTAGTGGTGGGTTTCTATACTCTAGAGAAGGCATGACAGGTTTCATCCCAGACTGGGGACAGATGTACTATGCTGGAGAACTGGTTCCTACCAAATTAGGTCAAAAAATGGATCAACAAAAGCTGCGTTCATACTACTCTGCAGTACATTTGGGCTGACTTTCATACTGACAAAGTTCTCAGATCCAGGATTGAAACAGAGGTGTATGTCACTGACAAGATGAAGGAGACAAGCAGGAGATACCACACAACCTATGTCGCAAAACTGACTATCAGCCATCGTCCGACAAGCTGGATGGAACAAGGCTGGCCCCAGTGGTGGCTGGACAAGGTGCGAATGGAAGACATCTACGCTTGTGGCTCCCTGGGGTCCAAGCAGATCAGGGTGAACCTGTCTTCCGCAAATAGGCTGGGAATGGTTTCGGATAGGGGTTGGGCCGCGGCTCTCTCGCCAGCGCTCCCTCTGAGCTGTGTACACGGTGTGTCAGGTGTGTCTGCCTGTCAAAAAGTGGAGAAAGGAAGCCAAGACGGAGCGGCCCGCCCTCGTCTCATCTAGACCATCAAACGGCGCATTGTTATTTCACCCAACACAGCCACTGGCGGGAAGAGATCTGCAGGGATTGACTCGTCTGTCAAATAATCGTCTGGCTCACTCGCAGGCATCGCTGTTCATTTGGCAGCGATTCATACTGAAAGGAAGAAGAGAAAAAAAAACACATCGTCTTGGTATTTCAGGGAGGGAGAGGCAAATCTCGCAGCATATTCCCTCTTGCGCCAGACATCTTTGTGTGGGTATACGGCTGTCCTCAGAACCTCCTGAAAGGTTCAGCGAGAGGGTGTAACACTTGTAAAAGTCAGTATTGATCCGAGCATGGTGTCGCACTGGTAGACACAGCCTCCTGTGGGAGAATGGTCACTGTATCCTGCTCCGATGAGCAGCTGCAGCTATTAGCCCATCACCCTGCAGTGGCTAAACACAGACTGCATGTCACAACACATTGGGATCTTTGGAGAGGACCCAGAACATCCTTGATCTCTTCCTCTTTGACTGTGTGACCAAGCTACAGTACCAGTCTGAAGGGATGGGTGTCTTTAGGACTGTACTGATATCGATATTGATACTTATTCTGCTTATCAATACCAATCTGTATCAACACTCATTGATACTACTCTGCATTTTACATTTTACATTCAGATCAAGGGTGAAATAATTCAACAGTTATTTTATTTTGTCTTTTTTTGAGAAATGAGCAAAACTTTGTCATGAGTGTACTGAATATATAATGAGGGAGGAGCAACTGCTACAGATGTTCTGATCAACACATCAGTTGGTGATGAACAGAGCACCACTTCCACCCCTCTAGTGACCCACCCCTGTATTGACTGAAAATGCAGCTGTATTAGAATGCATTAACGCTGCAGAAATGCCAATAGCACCATCTCACTAGGAGATTATCCATATTTCAGTACTGACCAGTCAGGAACTAGTACCAGCTTACTACCAATTCTCAAGACCCATCCCTAATGCCTGTTTTAATATCTACAATGCCAAAAAGCTCTGTGCTGAAGTCAATTTGAGAGGCATTGTTTTTTTTACTTTTAGTTATTTTGAAAATATATTATTTATTTTCATGTATTCGTTCCTGAAATTTCAAAGCAATCAAAGAATGTCTGATTAAATGCCCTCCCTGTGGATCTGTAGATCACATCTAAATTGGATACACTGACAACACAAACGTTGCTTTTCCTTCCATTCTAATCTTATTGAGAAGTGTACATATCCTCTCAGGTGGTGTCTGCAGTCCATCAAATACACTTATGCCCAGAATTATTTTGGCCTTCCAGAGCTAAAGTACCTCTCTGTGAGAGGAGAACACCGTAAAGAAGTAAGAGAGAGCTCCAGAGGAAACTAGACTTCACTGAACCAAGCTGAAGAAAGCTCTTAGGTAAGATACTAGGTAAGATTAGGCTGCAAACCTCTTCAACAGCAGTACTGCAGTGTTGGGCACATATGGCTCCATTGATACAAAGAGCCCAGAAGGAAACAGAAGCTTTATAATATATTAGCAATATCTCCTACTTCACAACGTTAATAATGTGACTTCTTTCACACACACACACACACACACACACACACACACACACACACACACACACACACACACACACAAACACACACACACAC
>JBBPDE010000038.1:254944-272295 GCA_037974605.1 Nannopetersius ansorgii | reverse complement strand
AATAATAATAATAATAATAATAATAATAAGAAGAAGAAGAAGAAGAAGAAGAAGAAGAAGAAGAAGAAGAAGAAGCTAGTGCATGTAATGGAATTATTTAGCACCTAATAAGAAAATACCACATGATATTATAATAGTAAGACTAATAACTGCACATAACTGTGAAATTATAAACACTGAAAGTAAACACTGATTTATCATGGATATAAATACTACTAAAATGCATTACATTTAATAGTTGTGTTTATTATGAATTGCTAGCATAGTGTTTATAAATAGTGTTCAGAACATGACTACACATAATAAAAGTGCATTACATTTTAGAGGCATGTTTATTATGGATTATAAATTGTATGAAAAGTGTATAAACTGTTAGCGCAATTTAAATGTCATGTTTATTAATAGATTATACATTTTTAGAATAGTGTATTACTGTCACTGTACTTTAAATGTGCAGTATATTTTATTGCCATGTTTATTATGTATTGTTAACATTACAAGTAGTGTTCATAACACATTATGGCAGTGGTCCCCAACCCCCGGACCAGTACCACATGACCCATGGCTCGGTACCAGTCCGCGGGCTGCACAGAAACAAATAAACGTGGATGTTACCCGTGTTATGTTGTTGGCTCGTTGTTATGAAAATGCTGTTAATAAAGCTACGAGTAGACACTGGATTTACGTTTATTATTGTATTTTAAAGAATCCCTATTATTATATTTTTTAAATATCCCCATTTTATGCGTATCATTTATTTGTATAAATACATATATTTATCTGCCACTCTTTAAAGGCCGGGCCGTGAAAGTAGTTTCTGATATTAAACCAGTCCGTGACAAAATAAAGGTTGGGGACCACTGACTTATGGTGTCAGTGCTAAAGAAACTCAGTCGCAGTTGTAACAGAGTGTTATGACAAACAAGCCTGCTTAGTCATGCTGAGTCATGTTACCGTTTCTTTTAATAACTACAAGAAAAGTGACAGAAGTGGTATGAGGAATAAATTAAAAAAGGACCTGCAGTTTTAGAAACAAAAATGAAACTGAAAGCATAATGATTAGTTATGATCTTATGAATGCGTTCATGGATGCATATAGATACACAGTCTAACAAGACATACTTTAGATTATTCAAATTGATGACCAGTTTGGATTATCGGTCACATAAAACCTTTAGCACTTAAAAGGTAAACAAATACAGCGTAATAATTTTAATACTCACATGTGACGAAGATGGGGATTTTGAGCAAATGCACGAGCTTGAATTGTTCGTAGATTGCAGTTTGTGATGGTCCTATGAAAAAAAGCAAAAGTGGCATTAGAAATCAAATTAAGCTTTGTATTCACAGATAGCACTTTATTTGGGTCATCTACTGTAGAAGCTTTGTAGATGCTCAGCTTAGCTTGTGTTCAACTAAAGGTCTGTAAAGAAAATGAACCTTAAGAAGAAAATAAAAGATTTGATTAAATCTAACCTTAAACTTTAATCAAAAACTTAAATTTAATCACAATTCTATACCTAAACCTAATAAGTTTCTCAGGTAATCTATAGGGTATCACCAAAATTATGGGTGACCAGTCTTGTTGATTAGATTCTACATAATTGAAGCACAGCTTCAAAATTACATCAACAAAATTATTGCCAAAAGAATGTAAATAAAAAGAATGTAAATAAAAATAATATTCGGTGTAATATAATCATAATAATTGTTTGCTTCTGATTCTGAAATAATATTGAAATACATAATGTAAATGATCACCATCTGACTAAAACTTCTGCTTAGTTCAGGGGAAAAAATTTACACTTCACTCTTAGTCACGTCCCAAGCGGCGGATACTGGTTTCGAAAATAAAAAGTGATTAGACAGATATGTTGCAGTGCCTAAACTGCCCTTCATGCACATCTGTCCATCAAGTCATTTCACCCCAACACCTCTATTACTGAGTGCAGAGGGGAACTGCACATTCAGAATTCCAACAGGGGAATGCAACCAGTTCATTAAGAGCCACCAGGATGATTTTCAGACGATCATTAGAATAATGCCATCATCGGAGCCACAATTTCACCTTGATGAGCTTAAGCAGCAGCTGGAATGAACTGTGTCTCCTGAAAAGGCATAAATTGGAAGTGCGTTCATTACAGAAAGGTGTTTCAAAAATGGACTATACTCATCAAGTGATTTCTAATTATAGAATTAACTTATTATTATGATGACTTTGATGACATTTCATAATCTGTCAGGGTTCTTGGTGGAAAGGGACAAAGGAAAAAGCCATAAAAGCTCATTTCTTCTGAACAGGCCTTAACCTGTTTAATAATGTGGTAGAAATAAACATTTTTTCCTCTTCAGTCTATTCTTCTATTCTTCTCTGCTAACTTCCTTCTTACTACTACCCAATTATTAGTAAAATCTAAAGATTTTGTCTGTTATAACTATGTCACTTTACCACAATCTTGCTCTTTTTGCAGCATACATTTTTATAGATTATATGTATAATTGTATTTATTTGTATATTTTTAAAATTGCACCTTTTGTATTTAATGTTACATGTATGCACCTGGGGTTTGAGAGTAATGTAATTTCAATTCTCTGTAGGTCTGGTACGTATGGCAGATTTGACAATAAAGTTGACTTTGACTTTGACTTTGACTAGTTCAAAAACCTGATTTTTGGTGCGGTTGAGTTTATCTTGATGTGAAGAATATAGATCAAAGTTTATTTTTTGTTGTCTAACAGGAATATACTCCATTTACATTTTGTAGTAGATGAAACAAATCCTTTACAAGTCTTTCCAAAGTGGTCAGAATTCTGTCCTCAAAACATTTCCCAGGAGGTTCCTCTGGGAGCAGATTTCGATGCATTAAAGAATTTTGTGCATTCAAGGCTGACAGTTCGGTATATTCTAATGGAAAATTATTCAATATTCTAAAAAATATTCAAAAACAATATAAATGAAGAAAAATGATGACTATATTCAGTTCTGGCACTATAGGTTAAGTTGGGTCTCTGTCCCACCTGATCTCTTGAAGAGCCTTGAAAGTCCTTCTCTTTATTAAAGGTGAAACAATGCACCAAAATATTGATATAAAAACTCAGTAATCTGACAATATTCAATGTAGAGTATGACCATTCTATTAATCATGATATTTGATGCAGCTGCATTGTTTATAGTGTTAAACCAACACGATTTGTGCTAGAAACACAACCAATGGTAAATGCTTGTTATATGGTAAAACAGCGCCCTATATGGAAGCTCCCTTGATTGACGGCATGCTGAGCTTTGTTTAGTGTTCCATTGTTATCCATAACCAAAATTATTGTAATTTTTAAAAAATGTAATAAAAAAAACTGCTATTGGGATTTCAAATGGCACCACATGCAAATGCCTATTCAGAACAAAATACCCATATTTCTTTTCATTTTAGGTCTTAGAAACAAACAGAAAAAGATCTTTAAACCCAGAAGAACTCTCAGGATTGATTGGGGAAAATGTGCAGAGGAAGGGGGTTCAGAGAGCACCTGAGTGGTAGCAAGTTGAGTGAAAGAGCAGCAAACGACGACTATGCAGGAGGTTTAGACTGTTTTACACTGTTTTATTTGTTTAAATCAGATTTTTACTAGCACACTCGGAAGTCTGAGGGCTACAGGTGTTGCAAAAAGGTCAATCTAACTAGCCCTGTTTCTTCCATCTTTCTCCAACAGCTACTCCTCAAACAAGCTAAAGTGCCCTGTAACAAAAGACTAACTCAAGGCTAACTCTCTCCTGCGGTTCGGAAAATATCTGTATTATTTGTGTGTGGGTAAGACTTCCTGACTCACTGGTATCTAATGAGACAGGGATGTGTGAAGCAGAGAGCTCAACAAAAGCAGTTGCTGTTGCTGACCTTCAGCGGACTCAGTGATTGACTAAGATGCCCAGGGGATGCAAGGCAGCCCTCAATGTGGGAAGCACCGGGAGAGCCCACCAGTGGCATAGGGGAAGAGCATGATGTTAATGAGAAAAATGCTAATCGGAGCAGGACATACTGCACTAGGTGTCCCTGATGAGGGATCAAGAGGAGCAGTGTCTTTAGGGTTTAGAGGAGAAGAAGAAAGAAAAGATGAGGAAATGAGGGTCTCACAGAAGCTCAGGAAAGTGTGGTACAGGAGGAGGCAGGGCTCTGCAGGAGGTCTGCAGAAGAGGGGGACAATCAGGGCTTCATATGCGAAGGACTCGATATTTTGTGTGTTTGAGTGCTTATCTTTTGTGTGCTATTGTTTATTTTATAGCAATGATATGCAGTGCTCTGGATACAGTTGTTGTTTTTATACTCACAGCCGCTGGAGTCCAGTGTACAGCTCCATGTCAACATCCTTTAGAATCTGCAGTCCTGTCCAGTTCTCTATGTGTCTGCAAGAGAAACATGAAAAAAGAATGAAACTGACTCCATCGCCACCAATTTATTCAGCAAGAGGATGTGTATTTTTCTGCAATCTCTATCAGAGCTCGCTGCAGTTATTCAATACAAGATGCTGGGCATTTTGAATAATGCACCAAAAAAAAAATCATCAGCAAGCACCTGCAAAATATTTACAGAAGAGTAAGCAACAGCCCTGAGCAGCTGCAATCCTTTCTGGGTGAAACAGATGACCCGAAGGTCTGATTGCTTGCAAACCTCACAGAGAAGAAATCGGAGCACACAAAATCTCTTTTTAGTGCTACCCTTAGAAAGCATGGTCATACCCAAATATAAGCAGCGAAAACAAAGCAATTACCAGATGCACAGAACTGCAGTCCAGTAAAATAGACTGAAACATGTTTTTTTTTTCTGTGCAAGTAGGCAGTGTGTGCTGGCATTGTAGTACCTTACATCACATGACAATTGGTATTACATTACAAATTACAAAAAGGATTAGTGAGCATTACTTGTATTTCTAGAACACTGAGCTGCATGTTACGGCTGAGTATTTTTAGGATATTGATACCGATAATGATACTGATACTGCTTATCAATACTCTTTTCCATAAATTGGTGCAAAAACAAAGACGTCATATGAAAAGACTGTTATACTACTTACAGAGAGTCTGATCTTACAAACATTCAGGTCTTCTGTTTCATTTTTGCAGTACCTGTGTTTTTGCTGTATCTGATTTCTTTTATTGGCCCTTAGTGGAATGGTCTCAGCGCACACTATGTCTGAAAAGATTCAAGGCCAATTCAGCTCCAGCGAACATCGCTGAACGTTCTACACTGAGGGTTCCTGCTATCAGCAAAAACAAACCTAGGCAGTGGTGAAAGCTGTTTCCACAGAGAAATCAGACATGCTGCTGACAGACACGCCAAAGAAAATAAAAACACACAGTCTCTCACACACATACACGTGTGCGACAGTGCTTCTACTCTCCCTGGCAACCCCACATGAGCCCCTGCAAGCAGAGTCCAGTGCAGTAGATCCTCTAGATTTAATGTTTCTGTTTACAGCCGAGAGAGGGTGACACTTTACAAATGAGCTGCGCTGCGGTTAATGTAATACAGAAGAGGCTGGAGCGCTTTACTGGCCCTTGGTTCCAGACAGCATCCTTAGGCCTGTAATTTTCCTCAAAAGCCTTGATTGTGGGCTCTCTCCAACATGAGCTCAGCATTACACTAAGCTGCCTGACTTAAACCCAATTGCAGTTGATTGCCAGGTCCTTTATAACCACACACCTGTGGCATATGTGTTTCATTTGAGATGCTGGAGGGACCTTCTTGAAAGTGTTTTGCGTCACAATGCAGGGATAATGTGATAAAAATGTGTTCATTTCCAAAAATAAGTTTAGCCTGTAACCCCTTTTAAAGATGCATAACCTCAATGATATCTGCATTAAGTATAAAACACATCTTTTGTCTTTGTTGATATTGTTTTATTGTCCTGACTGTGGCTCATATAAAGCAAGTGGAGAAAAAGGAGCACGGATCCAAGACATGGAAGCCCAGGATGTTTGAAAAGGGACCACTAAATCACCCCAATCAGATTTAAAGCACATCTCTTCCTCCATCTCAGCTTGTGGTGAAGAGCCTCTCCTGCCGTACGCTAAGCTTATGGCTGCTTTTTCCTCAGTAATCTCCACTCGAGTCCTTCTGGTGTTTCCAATATCCGTGCCGCACGCATGATTAACGACTTTTTTTTTTTTTAGAAAATGATCTACAGATCAGGTCCACCTGGCTTGATGGGAGACCATTTAATAAAAACACACCATCTCAGGAGCGCTCTCCAGGCATTGATCTATGTTCTTTTATTTCCAGAGACTGGCATTGTGCGGTGCTTTTCTCTTTTTCTTTCTTCCGCAATGAAGGAAATGGCCGGATGCTTTAAGGACAGAGAGAATTCTGTTTAGAAACGTCAGAGTCACTCAGCTGACGGGTACTGTGAAGCACTGGAAGTCTTTCCTTTTAGTTCCGCTACTGTGATAAGAGCGGAGGCTTTGAAGTGTATGGTGATGACGTGGGTCAATACACAATGGATACTCGAAGAAAGTTCTGCAAAAGACAGGATTTGGCACTTGTTCCAGATAACACATTTTCCACCACTTCCTCAGTGTTAGTTAAGGTCATTCCCTACATGGTAGCCTTCGCCTTGAGCTTAAACCCAAATGTGGCCCTAGAGCCCATTTCTTCAGTACAAGACTACCCAAGAAAGAAAATCAGAAAAGACCGATATGTCAGCCTATGGGGTGTAACAATAAACACATAGCTGCTTCTTTGAGTTTGGCCAAAGCATCATTAAATGAAGTTTCCTTCCTAAATTTCTCAAACAATTTCTATTGTTCAGCCTAAAGACTTGTGCTGTTGGCATAGCATCATCAGACCATGACCTCAGACTGCACTCAGAATGCGAGGATTATAGAAATATGGCTAACTTAGCCATTCAGCTAACATTAATGTGTTTGTAGGTTACACTTCTACTCTTATCTGTTAGCTGGATGGCCTAGTGATTGTGGTTCAAATCCCAACTGCTAGTTCAATTCAGTCCAATTCAATTTTATTTATATAGCACTTTTAACAATGGTCATTGTCACAAAGCAGCTTCACAAAATGAAATACATTTTTGTGTGTATGAATGTGTGTGAATGAAATGCCTCTGATGAGCCAAGAGTGACGGCGACAGTGGCAAGGAAAAACTCCCTCAGATGGCGACAGGAAGAAACCTTGAGAGGATCCAGACTCAATCAAGGAACCCATTCTCATTTGGGTGATAACAGATACAGATTATATAACATCATGTGTGTTCTGCAGCTGAAGGTTTAATATAACAGAAGTTCTTTAAGTTAACATGAAGTTCTGATCAGCACAGGGATGAGTCAGCAGGTGCAAAAGGTAGATGGGGTCTGAATCACTGGAAGCACGGGAGCAGCATGTGTAGCTCCAACCATCAAAAAGCAGGATCCAGCTGGAGTTGGTCCTTCTCTGGGTGCTTCAGGAACCTTGCATGGTTGGCCTTTATCTACTGGAGCTGGCACAATCTCAGATGCCTCGGGATGGATAGAGGGATAAAGAACAGATTCAGAATACAATGTGCTAGTACTGGAGTATGAGGTTATGGGATGAGTCACGTGAATGCCAGATTAAAGAGATGCGTCTTGAGTATACTTTCACCACTGAGGTACCCTTGAGCAAGGTACCGCCCCCACACACCGCTCCCCAGGTGCCTTATTGGCGGCAGCCCACTGCTTCGCTTGTTGAATGGGGAAGAATTTCACTGTGTGTTGTGCTATGCAAGCGACAAATAAAGAATCTTCTTCTAAAGATTCCTACTTCAGCAGTATACATTCCCTGATGGAAATTATGGAAGCACCACACTCAGCAGCTGTTAACCTAGCTTTTTTCACTTTCTTGCAAACAAACAAATCAAAGATATTGATCGGCGGTTGACCAGCTTTGCAGGACTGAGCCTTGTTATGGATTTTTTATTTTCACCATAAATATCCAATGGTACTGAAATGCAGACTGTTTGCTGGCCGTGTCAATCAGCTGATTTGCCTTGCTTGAAGAAAAGCTTTAACACTCTTTACCCTGTGGCGAGATGCCTTCACCAACAGTTTGCTTGCTGGGTGAACATCCTCTATGAGTGGTGATTCCACCATGTTTGCCAGGGGTTGTGTATCCTCTCTACATTGGAGTTAAGAGATTTTGTAAAGAACATTTTCATCTCAAATGGGATATAATCCCCCACTGCTGGAGAGGTGCTGCTTTATGGGTCCCTTAATAGAGACCGTCAGTAGACTATCTTAGGTAATTATGGAATAGACCTATTGTCAAAAGCTGTCCATTTTGCTAAAAGAGGTGTCCTGCAGAAACCTTGCTCATCAAGGTGACATGAAAACGGGCCATCAAACCACAGGACAAGTATGAAAATAGCCTGACCGGTCATTTAGGACTGTAAAATTGTTTTGTTAGAAACCAAACCATCTTCTTCTTTTCTTTTCCAACCTGAAAGCTGCTGAAACAGGTGTAGCATATGCATCATTTCTTGTGGATTAGTAGATGAAATCACATCTGCCCTCCATCTGTTCGTAGATTCACGTTTTGAGCCAGGCTTTACATTTTCTATGCATAAATACAACATATTTCACACTGAGCTATGAACAAACAAGTTAGAAACGATATTTATGCATTTGGACCCAGTGAGGTATGTAAGAGAACAGGGCACTGTGTTCAAGGACATAACGTCTGGTGCCAGAATAGGTCAGATTAATGCATTTACGCATTACATTGTAGGCAAAAGTGTGTGTTTTATTTTTTTTTGGGGGGGGATTGGTCAAACTACATGTTATGTCAATTTTCTATAAGCGGAGAATAAACTTCTGCACATTTAAATGCACAGTTACTGTTAATTTGCTGAAAAACTGTAACTGTTCAAAGGTTTGGGCATTTGGCTTTGTATGCTTGTATATTTTATTCTTTTTCAGTGTTCAACTCTGAAATGTATATTCTCTATAGGGAATGTACAATTATTTTCACTTAGGAGGCAGAAGAGGGGTGGGGGCTCAAACTTACTATACCACAAATCTGTACACTAATGTTGTTAAAACTGAATAAAATCTTTGTGTATTATTATACAATTATATTGACATATTACTCATATTACTTGATACTATATTGGTAGACAGCTGAGTGGAAAACTGAGCATTTTTTTGGAACTACAGGTACTAAGAACAATATCACAGTTCTTGACAACAAATCAATCCTGCCATGCCTACCTACCAGCCAACCCAATCCCCACCCCATAAATTATGCACTGGCCATTTCCTTGATGAAATGTGTGATTCCTCAGGCATCTGCACTAGCTACAGTGGTGTCTTGAAAATCACTTCCGTTTTTGTGCTCTGAGGTGAGGATACCTAACCTAAACCAGCTATTACAGGCCTCACTAAATGGATATAATGTAGTCTAGGCTAGAGGCTATTAGGCTTCAAAAAGTACTAAAATACCAATAAGCATATCTTCAAGCATTCAGATTATATGGCTCAGGGCTACTGCATTTTATTCATTTGACTGTAACCCTCTACAATGTTACATTTCTCCATACTGCTGATCCAAGTACAATTAATCTCAATAACTACATTTTGAAAAATGTTTTTGCATCGGCAGACAAAAAAATACTAGGGCCAGACACTGGGACTAGGACTGCCTTGCTTGAGAGAAAGCCACTGTGTTTGCCCTAAAGGTTAGTGGTGTGATCATCACTAAATCCATATGCTATTATCAAGAGTTTTTGAGAAACCAAATCAATTGGTGCTAAGTGCCTCCCAACCCATGATCTGCCAAAAGCAGCCACGCTCTTTGCAACTATGCCAGTGCTGGCTTGTTAGGTCCAACCACAGAGTGGCAGGGAAATGTTGTCTGAATTCCATAAAACTGACAGAATATAATGGACTCTGTGCTCCTTCAATTTGTGGTTAGGGACGCACAGACACGACCATGAGTTCGTCAATATTTCCACTTATCTTCAGATTCTTACATCAATATTTTCTATTTAATAGGAGATATAGACTAAAACCTCTGCTAAATGAAATGAAACACTATTTAAAATGGCATTCTGCTCAGAATCAAAATCTGCTCCATGACCAGAACAATTCTCCTCATTATTTTGGAATCCTTAATTGTGTTTTTGTGGACTGTGGCTGTCTGTTCATTGTTTCAATAAACCCTACACACTGAAGAAGCATGTTCTACAGGTTTTGTCATATTTATTCATGAAATGCATACGGCAGAACATTGTCCATGTCATCATGGGTGACATTGGTAGGAAAAGATGCTGAAATATACTAAAAACATGATTAGAAGGAGTGAGTGACATCTAGACTCAAAGAAATGACTGACAAAGTGGAATACAACAAACAAAGATTTACAAAGTGGAGTACAGAATTAAAATGAGTCAATGAGGACACTCAGACAGCTGGTAAATATACTGTGGTGAAAACCCACTCATGTATAGCCTGTATTTGTCAAAGTATCAGGCAAACATGGAAAGAAAAAACTGTCCAAATCTATTCCTCCTACATTTGATATATTGAACTGCATATGTAGCAGTCTATGAGCATTTTCTAAAATAAAAAATGTGCAATTTCTTTGTGTTTCTGTGGTCTGGCTAAAACTTATTAAAAAACAGTTAAAAAAATGATGTTTTAAAAGGATGTTTTAAATACCCCTATAAAAAGTCAATTCAGTTACTTTTCAAGGACTTTCCAAGCCCAGTTTCATCAAATTCGAAGACCAGACACAGCCGACTTTCAGACGCGGCTCAAGGTTCATGTTATGACACTGTTCACTTAACATTTACTCTCACACTCGCAGCTGTTTAATCTGCATCATTCGACCTCAGTCACTCATGCAGAAGACAAGACCATCACACTTCTCGAGCCAGGAGCCGCACAAAACAAGGACATACAGATGGCAGGAGAGGCACACACAGACAGAGGAGCGTAGCTTATTTACTACAAAAACCTCAGTTTCAAATAATGCCCAAATATATTATTCCAAGCTCTTTCAGTGATCCCTGTCTGTCTGTTTTCAAAAAATTTTCAAAACCTTGATTTTTTTGTCTCAGTTTCACAAACTTTCAAGGAATACAAGTACCTGTGGGAACCACGGTTCATGATTTATGTAGCTAAAAGTTCTAAAACAGTGTTAAGAATATTTAAAATTTAACCATTACAGTTACAAGTAATAAGAAATAATGATAAAGGCTGTTAGCTCCTTTCATAATGAGATATAATGTTTGCTCCTTTCATTTTTCTTGTGTTGGTATAGACACACTCAAACAGTTAAAGCAGTGGCAGATAACCAGTTAAAAGGTCTATCGTGTTGAAGTTCTTCTTTGAGGGGCATTAGACAAGTTATTTGTAAACACTGTATTAAGATTTATTAGGATCAGGGGACTTCTCTATCAGTTAAATATCTCTTAGTACTTACATACGCTAAATGGTAAGCCATAAGCATGCTGATGCCATGTGTAGTTACAGTTTATTAAATAATGATAAAATGCCAAACAGCAAAAGCACCAAAAAACTAAAAAATAATGGAATTTATTTTTCGAAACTGTTTTCATTTATTATCAGCTTCCTTTTTTGGTTTCCAGCCCAGTGTATCCCATAATACGGATTCAGGAAAGGATTTTTATTTCAATACATCTCTAATGCAAATGAAATGCAGGATTATTTTAATCACTTTTGTCAAGGAGATCAAGATCAACTCAATACAAACCATCATTCTATGAACTTTTCAATTCCCCCTGTGAACATCTCACTTTTGTTAACTTTTGTTAACACACATAAACCTAGGAGCTGCAGACCCCTTCACAAGTCAACCTAGTCACATTTTTTCCCAATGTTTATGAGATTAAAGTAGTCGTACTGTACAATGTTACACCCAACTGCAACATGATAATGGAAACTTTGGAGTGTGTATGTCTTGAGTAATGGGTAATATATCTTAGTTGACAGTTCTATCATGTTTGGTGTCATGCCAAATCATGGCGTATCATCTCACAGCTGTGCATGGCTGGAAATCGAAGTGAAAATTAATACACTGCTTCATTGCTTGCTCATTCTCGGTAGCATAAATAATACCAGTTACTCTGAGATATATGTTTACATGTTGTATATAACCTTACATTTTACATTCAACCCTGTTTTAGTAAGAAAGGTCTTCCCATGGAACTGACTGGAGTGTGTAGAGTACAACTAACCTTCCACGGATGCTAATGGCTAAGGCATCATTAAGGCCGAGGTGCCTTATTCATGTAAACAGCAAAGCATCTCAAAGTACAGAGAGCATAAATGATAACGCCGGCTGCCCGCAGTGCTTCGCCATGCTCTCTGGGATGAGCTTTTCTCAGCATGAAGTATTTGGAATCCGAACCGCCGCTGGCGTAATCATCAAAGCCATCGTATGCAAACTCTTTACCTTGCACTCCTATAGCTTTGGCAAGGAATACATATTCAATTTTTTTTTGGTTATGTGTTTTATTTTTTGGAGCCGTGTAACAATAAGCCATGGGATCATCTGTGTGTGGGAATCAACCCTAAGCCTCCGTGCTGCACCATGACCGCTCTATGACTGCGGCTTGAACCGGCAGATTAAATGTAAGCGCGCCGGAAGCCCATTCTGAAGCGTATCAGCATTCTGCACATCTCTGTCCTCCATCCACGGCCACCTTCCATCCAAAATGAAAATGAGCATAATTAGCTCCCACGAGCCAGGCAGCGTCAGAGTGAGAGGCGGTGCAGGCATGGACAGCCGGTGGCCTTCTGGTGCAGGGCCACCGACGTGGTTCCACATGCCAGAGGCAAAGACAAGTCCCTGATTTTCGGGGGGGGGGGACAATGGAACTTAAACATCACATATTCAATCATCTAAGGAGGAATGCATGCTGTATGGGTTATAGCAGCCCTTAATTTTCCATTCTGCTTAAAATAGGAGGTATAACAGAGTGACAGGCGGTTTGTAATTGGCCCCTGTGCCTTCTAGGGGGGTCGACTGACTCAAGCGCCCGGACGGAACACCAGGCACGTTGGTGCGAGCAAGGTCTGCACTGTATCAGGAATAACTCATTTTCTATTTTGTTTTCCTGCGCTGTTGACAGCTAGCAGAGTTCGCCGTGCCAAAAATCACCAACTGAGCATTCGAGGCATGTGCACTTGTCAACCATCCCTTTTGATATCATGTCATGTAGTGCTCTTGTCTATCATGTTGAATGTGCCTCGCCTCTCAATTGAGCGTTGCACGAAGTCTGACGATTTAGAGTATGTCAGCATATTTCGAATTTCCACCTGTGTAAACAAGAGATGACAGCAAAGCGCATCAGATTTAAGTGGCAGAACTCTATGCATAACAAAAAAATGGTCAGATCATGTTCAAAGGTAATGCACGGTATATTGCATGTTAACTGTTATGGCTTTTGCCATAATGATACTGTAGAAGGCTGCAGCATACAAATGAGCCCTCTTACCAAATAGCAACTTTTATTATGTGCTGCGAGCAGCCTGACCCATAAAAGATCCAAATAAGAGTGTTTCTAAGGGTGTGTTTTGTTAAATGTGACATAGTCTTCCAATTCAGCAAAAAAAATATATATATATAATCCAGGTAACCATCACTTTTTTTACTTAAAAGAGAATGATGCAGTTCATAAATATGGCTAACATCTCAAAATGACACCATTCATTCACTGCAAATAGTTAATATCTTTAAATGAAGCTGCTAAAAGAAGCCTTTTCAAATCCATTGTTAGTGTTATGTCATAAGCTTTTACATATATCTGCGTTTCATGCTTATAACAGTTTGGCCTGACCTGCTTTGAGGATACTGTCCAACGAGAAAACAGGTCATTTGCATATATCAGTTTTTAAGGTATGGTAATTTAAGCATATTGTTGAATTCTAGGGAAGGCAGCTTAGAAAATGGTTATGTAATACTTAATTACCAATGTTTAAAAAACAGACCACACAAAATAAGAGACAAAATGTAGGAAATTGGTCCTTTAATGTATTGTAACTGATGTAATTTCAGTAATTGTATTTTGTCCATATTATACATCCCTATATATCTTCTAGAACCCACATTGTACAATACCAAGATGCTTTTTTAAACCTAAAGATCATGAAGAAATGTGACAACCAGGGGTGCACAACCCCTGGAGGGGTAATTTAGCTCCACCCATCCCTCTTGAGGTGATTTCAGTCAGGAATCCAGCAGAAATATAGGGCAGCAAGTCAGAACAAAGCTCATTTACATGTATCAGTACTGAAGGCACGGTAACAAAAACAGCCTGTTTAATTCTAGGGAAAAAAAGAGCTGGAGAAATGGCGAAATGACAAGAAAAAGTATAGTACAAGCAAATCGTATGTGTATGGGCCCTTTATCTTGGCTTAATCTCAGCTCGCCATATGAAAAGCAGATACTGTTTCCTCATAATCTCAGTTGAGTTCAGTTTCTCTAATCCATTTAAGGAACACAATTGATTTATACTTTCCAACATTTCAACAGATTGAGCGCTTGAGACGAACACTTCGGAACGAGGTCCTCAAAAAAATTGAATTCATATGAGACATGAGCAGTACACACCATCTCTGTACATGACACGCGATGAGATCCAACTCGAGTTACCCAGCCCTCTGTTGTGGCGAACGCTCGTGTCGGATCTCCTTCTAAACCAGCCTAGCACAGTGTTGGAAGTTTTTAATTAAATAAATGATCATATTGCACTGGCGCCCGGCCAGAATTTCCATACAGCATGCAAATTTGTGAAACCTTTGGCTGAGGGAATAGAGTGTGTTTAAAGCACTTCCCATCTGGAGGCCTTGTGCAAACATGCAGTTGCTCGTAATTTGCACACCAGTGGCTACTCAGCAAGCTGATATATGGTGGGTGAAGCAGGAGCTGCATGGCGACGACTCCTCATACTCAAATCAAGGCTCTGAACACATGTTGTTTTTCAATACGGTGAGACGGAACGTTGCTGGTGAGAACTCATGGGCCCTTAATTACATACCCCTTTTGACTTATGACGAGACACATTAGACCCTTTAACTTCTTGTTAACGCCTTTAACTTAAAGCAAGGCTAACACTGCTAACACTAGAAGAAGCAACTGGTAGCCTAGTGGTTAGAGCATTTGCCCTGTGATCAGGAAGTTGTGGGTTTGATTCCCAAGACTGCTAGGCCCTGAGCAGGGTACCGTCCCCACACACTGTTCCCCGGACGCTGTGTTCCTGACTGCCCACTGCTTCACTTGGCGAATGGGTTAAACACAGAGGAAGAAATTTGTGCTGTGGTGTGTTCACGTGTGCCCGAATTGTCACTTTCACCCAGTAGTCACCCAAACCTTTCTGTAAATATATCCCCAAAACTTCTCGCATCCAGTTCTTGATTAAGGTGGTGCAGACTTACAGATGTGATTTAGGACACAGTATGATTTACTGCAAGCTCTAAAAATGAACAAAACTTTGCAATAGACATCCATTTTGAAGGTCACCCCAAGGCAGGAAAGGCCTGCACTTATCATCAGATCCTGATATCTTTAGAGCCAAGATGGCTGATGGCCAATTTTTAATTAGGCTTTTTAATCATTTAATCCATAGCTCACACTGTGTGGCTACATGAAAAACACATGGAATAGTTAATTACTTTTAGCCTTAGTCACAGCAAAAATAACATTATGTGCTCTTTAATATATGCACACCTGCTTTCAAATACATCATGAGTGCACTCACGACTTCATGGGACTTGCATCACATGAAGTACAATAAAGACTGGCCAGTAAAAATAACAAACTGCCCAACTACCAATTGCATGTTTGGAGCAAAATGTGGCCAATTCCATTTTAATCAGATTCCAGTTGTGCATCCTTAATGAAAAGATAGGGATCAGCACTATTCAGAACAGCACTCCTACTCCAGGTTCCTTAAAGCTTGCAATAAGTCACACAGTGACCTATACCACCTACACAAGTCCGCTTTGCCTTAATCAAGAGCTGGACGCAGTTTGAGTGGGTTGAGAGATGTTTTGGGGGGTGTATATAGGGAAATGATTTGGGTGACTATTGACTTCTAGTATTAGCTCAGTAGCCCCAGCACTAAAATAAAGAAGCAAAATTTAGACTCCAAATATGTCTTGACTGAATGGCATATTGAAAATTATGACAGGAATCATAAGGTCAGGAATAAGTGTGTACGCTTGTTCTTTTTGCCAAATCATTCCTTTAATCTCACGACTAATCTACTTAGTAGTTAACAATGATCACCAAATAACTGGTGTTGTATTATATATTGTATATTACTGTATTACTGGTCTGTATTATAAGACTTGAATAAAATGCTTGGGGCTTAAGGGGGTTAAGGACCACCCCAGTCAAACGTCTAGCATGATTAATATTTAAGGAAAGCTAGTAGGGGCCAGCTGGCATTAGGCAAGTGTGCACATGTTACCTGGTCCCCAGAGGTTTTTATTCAGTGTAAGGTTCATTTGCATTCCGAGATGAAGAATTCTTTCAGCTCCAGATATAAGCTACCGTGTACAGGGGTTTTCCTTGGGGAGTTTAAAAATCTGCCCAAGGAGGAGCGAGGAATCTCATTCTGTGCTTAAAAAAAGTGACAATCAGCGTCACTGTTTGGGCCAGCAAACCCTACTACTATCCATAAACACATTAGTTCTGATCTGTTCACATTGCCTGTAGCCTACTCCAGTTCTCTACATTCTCGAACAGAAAAAAGGAGTTATTCACATATTCAGTGGCATTCGAATGTGAGAGGGGGGAAAACAGCCAAGCTTAAAAAACTTCATCTGGCCGGCAGAGAGTTTGCCTGGGGGAAATAAATGAAAGGTTGACGAGAGTTCTCCGTGTACCACTGCAGCACCTGAGTACCCGGGCCAGGAGTAAAGGCAATAATGGATTAGCATATTTATATCATCCGAGAGAAATTCAGAGATGGCATTCTGCACAAGCTGTGCAGCTTCATTGTGATGTTTGATGGTAGCAGGGCCATGTGCAAAGTGTGTATGTGACAAGTTGTTAAGCTAACTGTTGGTTCTGAGCCTCGTCATGCCCTGCTGATGAAAAGGGACACCTCTACATTTAACTCAACAATGATGAAGCTCCGTCTTGCATAAAGCTTTGATCCCATGTCCACTACAGAATAATAATAATAATAATACTAATAATAATAATAATAATAATAATAATAATAATGATAATAATAATAATGACAAAGCTGATAATACAGCTTTTAATTAGGTGTATATACATAAATACACACACACACACACACACACACACACACACACACACACACACACACACACACACACATATATATATATGTGTGTG
>JBBPDE010000038.1:227211-241180 GCA_037974605.1 Nannopetersius ansorgii | reverse complement strand
TTCAGTTTCTGCCTATTTGCAGGGTTGATAAAAATACAACAGAAAATGTAAAATGTGCTCAGTCTTTTGCCCCGGCCACATTTTATGGTTTATTTATTCCAATAAATAAACGCAGTCAATAAGCAGTAACTGTGCAGTAAAATATGATCACAATGTGAATTCATTCTTAGAACATCACCAAAACGTGTTATTTTACAGTTAAACCTGTAACAGAACTGTTACATGGTAGAAATGCACATAAAGCACCAAGACACAAGCCTTTTAGTCAATTTAAATACAGTTAGGGCCACTTAACCAGTAAATATGCATAATATCCATTTCCAACACTACAATGGCCATAAATAACGCAAGTCCTTGGAGCATGGCTGTTAGGAACGGGAAGAAAGATGGTGGGAAGGCTTGGAATTATGTCAGACTGAGTGTGATGTCCAAGTCAAGCCTTGGCCGTCTCTCAAGAAAAAGAGAGGAAACGAGGAGAGAATGGTGCAGTGCATAATTAATGCTGAATTGCCTTGTCAGAATGTGACCCAAGGGGTCTGCCACACGAGGAAGCCGAAAAACACCCGACAGAGCACTAAATCTGCGCTGCCGAGAGCCAGGAGACAAATCCGGAGAGTTAGCATACGCTCACCACCGCATCGGTCAGCAAGGGATGAAAACTGAGGCCCTTTTTAAACCAGATTAGACAGAGGAATCATGGCACTAATTTCTTTACCTCGCAAGAAGCACTCTGTGGTGGTCACACCACACTGCTAATGGACATCCACCAGCAAAACAGGTCTTATCAGCACTTTTTTTGCTTAATCAAATACATTATTCTGAGTATTTCGCATGATTTATCGAGTGTGCCAGGAAGCACCAGACTTTTATCAGGTTATCTAGCGAAATCTATTTCGCTGGGAGTTTATTTGCCACCTACCCACAACCCATCTAACTCAGGATGCCCACATTAATGGACTTCAAAGAGCTGAGTCATTGTTTTCAGGGTTTAAGAGGCTCCTTAAACAGATTACAGATGTGTTGTCTTGCCATATACCAATTAGCGACCATTTGTGTAAGCACCACAACAGCTTCTGATGAAGCGATCATGGCGAGGCCCAGTCCAGTGCGATGACATACTTTTAACAAGTTTACATCATATAATATACGTTTTTGGTGCTGCATCTATGGCCGGAAGCATGTGACTTAATATGGGAGTCATTTATTGTAATTTACTAATTGCGCCTTGTCTAGAAGAGAAGAGGTTCTGATCATAACTTGGCAGCCTGGTGTGTCTGTTACGATAATGTTACAAAATGCTGAGTCGTCAGTGCTGTGATAAAAATCTAATTCAGTCTACCTTGACAGCAACGCACACAACTCAGACAGTGTCCAAAGAGTACTGATGAGATTTCTTGAGACTTAAAAAGTCTTAAAAAGATCCATATTACTCACCACCATTTTCGAACCTCAGAGTAATTTTCTTATAATAAGAAAATTGGTTCAGTTCTATGAGTTTGGGTTATTATAAGAGTGCATGATTCAAAATTGCACATTCATGTCATGCACTTTGTTCCAGCCATGGAAGACTCGATCTACAACAGAAGAACAAAAGTGGAGCTCAGAGGATCACTCAATATAGTTCTCTGAATGATATCCATTCTGATAACTGGACCCCCATTCCCAAAACACAGCGTTAAAAGGCCCATATGCTACATTTTTCTAGAATTTTACACTCCCTGGGTTCACATAATGATTAAATGTATGGGTTTGTGTATCAAAAACAGGCCTTTCATTGAGCATTTTTCCACTTTTGTTACGGTGCCTTTTGGACTAAGATAATAAAATGCTTAACAGCTAAATTGCAGTAAATATTCATACTGGTTAGCATGAGAGGAAAGGAAATGAGAAGTAACATCTGTCTAAGACATCAGTACTGTATCCGTGACCCAAGGTGAACTTGCTAATGAAGTGTCCATAATGAGGTACTGATTGATTATCTAATCCTTATGTCTAAAAGAGGGCCAACACTAACACTTTGCCTTACAAATTCCAAGATTGCTAATAATGGAAGAAGGCTAATACAGGCCAGTTAGCATGTGTGGGGTAAGGATGCAGTTAGAGCACTCATTTTATTCTCTCCAACAAATGTTATTTCTTTAGTTTTGCAGCTACAAGGCTAATATACCTAGCAAGCAATGGGGGAATATGATCATCGAATGTCATTGTGGAAATGACATCCTTAAATAACTACACTTTTCTCGGTTATAAAGTAATTCCAAATAGATACACATATTTGATTTCTAACAATTATGCCATACTATTAGCTATAAAAATGGACAAAAGTATGGGCAACACTTTGGTTTAAATACATGTGGCCATTTTTATACGTAGTTGTATGTCACAAACTGTATAAAGCCTATTTGTGAGTCTTGATAATTACCAGTGATGGTAACACGCAGGGGATTCAAATCTCAAAAAAATTAGATAAATTGAAACTCCCAGTAAAAATGGAAAAAATATGACAAGAACAATTAAGAAGATCTGCTCCTCTGTGTAAGTGTTTTTCAGCACAGGTTGGTGAGCTACTAGATTTTGGCCATTTGAAGAGTCAGATTCAACCAGAATTTTTTTGCCTTGTTGAAGCGACACATCACCCCAGTAATCAGATGCACAGAAAGAACAATAATATTCAGCAGAGATGAAGGGCATCTGTGATACCCTCCCAAACACAACTACAAGGTCACTGGTTTTCATTCCTGCAAGGTGCATCAAATAAATAAGATTAAATACCGGAGATCCAAAGGCTGCAATATTCCTGTCCTTTCTCTGTACCCAGTCACTGCATGCCAGAATGAAATATCAGTTTCTGTGCTGTGAAGAAAAAACTCTTTTTAGTAGTTTTAGTAGATTAAAAGGCCTATGTTTCTATTTTTTACATCTGTGTATTTTTTTCTTTGAGGTCCAATTTTTGTGTGATTTTGTGTGGGCGTATGCACTGAAAACTGTTCTAACTGCTTTTTAAAAAGACCATTTAACAACTTCCTGTTATGAGGACGGAGCTAAACTGGTGTAGACTGAATAGTTTATGTACTCTTTCAGCTCAAACTTTGAATAATTAAGGAGTATTTAGTCCTCTATGATATTGTCTCTTTAAATAAACAAACGGAGGTCATTTAGAGGCAACACAGAAAGTAAAAAATGCTCTAATCCACAACAACGTTCTCTCTTCATAATTCAACTTACAATGCTACTTATGAAATATAGATCATTCATTTGAATTCACGTGGACCACTCGCACCCCCACCCCCCTCCCTGACAATAACGCGATTATGTCCAAAAAAGCATCAGCAGGGGTGCAGACCAGCAATGACACTCAACAATGACATGCTTCAGTTATGGGGGTTTAGCATTTGCATAATGTCCTCCAGCACAGAGCACCAGTGTCAGTTCAGTCATCAGAAAGAGACGGGGGGAAGTAGCGTTGAGCTGCCACTCAGCAAGGGCTTTAGAGTGTCCAACTAGGCTGTTGCAAGCAGCATATGAAGTCAAACATGTTCTGACATTTAAAGGAAGCTTTTAAATAAGTTAGGAAAACACACACACACACACACACACATGCAAAAACTAAAGAATTCTTGTGAGCAAAGGCATAGCTGGTATGCAAAGACAATAATTATTTGGCCAGCTCAATAAAAAAGAGCCAGGGGGACAGTGGAGGCCTGTGGGGACAGACAGAGGAGGCACCTTTGACATTTTTATTAACTGCTTCATTAAATTTCCCTTCGCAAGATACAGTCCAGGGGGAAGTGGGGGCTTCAGCACCTGCAAATTTCAGAACTGATTAATTGCAAATTTGAAAAAATGATTACAAATAAATAAATAAAAGAGCTGAACTTTAATATAGCTTTAGCCCAGACCTGAATGCTAGCATTGATTTGCATGGTTCACATGGTACCATTGCTAGCAATATTAACACAGGTGCATCAAGTTGCCTTTTAGCATAGCCTCTCAATTGGATACTTAATTACCAAAAAAGTGAAAGTGTGGGCAGTTACATGCATAGGCCAACAAAAGGAACACAGTTTGAAGTCATTAATGGACGCTAAACCTATGAAGCTTATTATTATATAGCTTATTTTTTCTTTTTTCATTAGCTTGAAGGGGATTTTTGCCAGGTAGGCTAGAGGTGAAATGGACAGGGTTGTGGTCTCATAACAAGAAACCCCTGTGTTTGATTTGTGGCTGAAGGTCTATTCTGTGTCTAGTTTCCATGCTCTCTTTGATTCTGTCTGGTTTGCTGGGTTCATCTCTCAGTCCAAAGTCATGTCAGTTGAATTGTGTTTTTGTGTATCTGCCCTCTGATGGACTGACAATCTGTCCAGCGTTGTTTCTCTGACTTTTGCCCTATGAGTTCTGGAATGATGGTAACATAAAAGTGCATTAGGGCCTAATGCCTGGGTCTATTTTATGAAAAAAAAACATGGATATAACTAGAAATTCCCTATCCCCCAATAAATAGTAATAAAATATGACAATCAAGACAATCTGTTGTGTAAGTGTTCTCAGCAACACCGGTGAGCTTCTTTGTTTTGGTCTCCTGAATTGTTCTTTCAGATTTAACCAGATATTTTATATGTGAAAGCATCGTGCCAGCACAGCAAGAGTGTACAGAAATACTGACGATATTCAATCAAGATTGGGTCCAACACACACTGTGACCCTGGTATAGGATGTATGGGATTTTTGCTCATGTTCTTTATTGCTTGGACTACAAAGTTTAATTTTTGCTACAAAATTAATAGCTCACTGTAAGGGTTAAGGAGGTTATGTGGGTGGGCGGCCAGTAAAGGTCGTCCTCATATTCAGTTTAATTATGTGGGAGTGGCCTCATTCCTGAGCCAGGGCTGGTCAGGAATGTGGCCTCAATAGTATCAGGTGTTTTGAGTTAAAGCTGCAGTATAAATATGTCACTGTGAGGTTTGTGTTTCCTGGGTTCACCAATATAGTCTGTTCTGCTTGTGCATAAATAAAGACAAAGGAAAAGAATGTATGTCTGCGTCTGTGACTCCTGCTGTCGTGGTAATTGACGCGATGTGACACTCACAAGGTTGACCACAAGTCTCTTTATTCAGGTCTATTTGTTCAGACATTCTGTCTGCATAAAAGCATCAGCGTGAATGAACAGTGGTTGAACAATTATAATGCAAACAGCATTATGGGGTCTTCTATGGCAGAATGGATGTTGTAGGAGCTGGTAATGTTATTCATTTGCTTTCTGAAAAACCCCGAGCCAGGATGTAGTATTTCGAGAGGGCTTGATGGAGCAGCGGTTGTGGGGGGACTCATGTACCACCCAGTCGCACAGCAGTCCCTCAGATCTACAGCAATCTATCGATCCACAAAGCCCGCCCAATCAATACAAGAATGGGGGGAACGAGAAGAAATAAAATTACGAAAGAAAATGGGCAATTTCAGGAGGCAACAAGGAGAAAGGAAAAATCTGTGATTATGTTCTGATGGTTTTTGCAGACCAACATTGCCCTTGTGGTAAATTTACTCAGGAAGGAGCCAATTATGTGTGCAGCTCACACAAGAAATGATCTCTCAAGCATATAGAGAAGGCCGAAGCAGGTATGTCTGAGGTATCCGTTGTTTTTGCTGGTGCATTTGTAATAAAATGCATGACGAAGCCAAAAGACTTTTCCATTGTTCCCAGCTCCCTTGAAAATGACCTTACAGAAACCGTGTCACAATAAGTATAATAATGCAATGCAATGTTTACTACAGCTTCAGAAAAGTTCAATTTAGCCCCCCATACCCTGCAGTTTTGCATCATTAAAATGAACCCTGTATGAAATACAGCAATATTGCAGAGCTTAAGGTTAGAAATATTATGTGCTTTGATGTCTAATGATCCATAAAGTGCCCATAATATCACCCTGCCCAGCAAAATGCATTAACATTTGAAAGCACATGAGGGTTTAGATAAAAAAAAAGCGACCAATTATTTTTATTAATACACACTGTCACATTGCTGATTATATGATACCTTTGTTAATGGCACAGTCATTTGAAGGGAGAATTAAAGCATCATTTCCTTTCATTATTTGAGGCGGCGTAAGACCATCGTATGGCATAAGATGATAATACTTCTCTTCTTTTTTTTTTTTGGACCCAAAAATAATCCTCCATAGCTTGTACCGAGGAAGAACAAACAGATGGGGTGACAGATGTAGGCATCTGTAAGGTCTGAGGAGGAACCGGTGAAACAGAGGTGCAAGTTTGAGTTTGATCACCTAGCCCACTGGTCCATCACATTAAATTAGGACTACTGCTTATACAAGATTAAACATAATTTCTTGGCTTTAAAAAATCAAACATTGAAAAACAACAATTAAACATTGAAAAAATCATTGAAAAAGAAGATTTGGGCTGTAATCTCTTTGGAGTATCTCTCATCTTTTATAGAATCAGAATCCAAAAACTTCATTGATCCTGGAGGAAACGGCTAAAGAACAAAACTGCACAGAACAATTTCAAACATAGTAGAAGTCAAATAAAAGACCAAATAAACTCTCTAGAAACACTCAGAAAATGGTTAGCGCTAGATACACTATGTTGTGTTCAAAAAGTGCTGTGATCAGTAAGAGAAGGGAATAAAAATACTCTAAATACTAAAAATACTGCTGAAGTAACACAAATAGTGGTTTGGAGTTGCACTCGACATCAAATCTGTTATTACACATACTCATAATATAAGTAGTAGTTATATGACACATGATAATGCTGTTGCACAAGTACTGTGACATAAGTGAGTAATGACATAAGTAGGAATATTGCACAGGATGAGTCCAATGCACACAATAAACAATTGTACATAATCAAGATAATATTGAATTAATACACCTCAAAAAAGTGCATGTCTGGTTGGCGGCAGGTTATTGCACAAATGATTGTGTGAGAGAAACATAGTCTGATGGCGGTGGGAAAGAAGGATTTACTGTAGTGTTCAATGAAACGCATTATGCTGGTGTGTCTGTGGCAAAAAATGCTTCTCTGTTCAAACACAACACTGTGGAGTATGAGATCAGTATTGCCATGATGGATTGAAATCAAGGCGAGGTTCTCCTTTCAGCCAGAGTTTTGTTGTTGTTGAGTTCCTCACCCACCACTGAGCCTGCATAGTTTGACAGTTTGTTAAGAAAACATTGTCTATCAAACCTATGCTTCTGGGTGTATCCTACCATACTAAGCAATAATCAATCAACCTTCTTTCTTTTTCACTGAGAAGTGTACAAAACAGCAGGTGGTGGGGGTAGCTCAGTGGGTAGGATACTTGCCTCCGGACCAAGAGGTCATGGGTTCGAATCCTACCTTCAGCACCACCATTGGGTCCCTGAGCAAGACCCTTAACCCCAAGTTGCTCCTGGGAGACTGTCCCCTGTAGGTAGGGAATGAAAGTCGCCTTGGATAAAAGCGTCTGATAAATGTAAATGTGGTGGCCTATGTATACTATCGAATACAAAAACTAGTTCATTTGTGTTTTATCACCAAAATAATCTGTGCATCACCGGATAACTTTTGCAATCTGTAAGGGCTGAACTTTACATAGACAGTACCAGATATAATCCATCTTCCATGTTCTAAGGCCCCAGGAGTGATGTGTCTAATGTCTACAGCTGTGAAATGATGGAACGCTGATGTGTGGCCTAAACACAGCTACAGCAGATAAACTATTTTGAGAAAGTAGGCTGTTTTGAACCAAGTCTTGTGATCCAATTTCAAGCTACTGGCCCTTAGCCTAGCCTAGCAAAAGCTTTTGTTCTCATCCATCATATTCACACGGTAGTGCTCTCCAGCTGTCAGCCTGATGATTGATGCTTAGATTGCCATCTCCCAGTGTTCACCAATAAAAACCTGCCCTCCGAACACAGCTTGGTCCTGGGGAATGAGCCACACCGGCTCTGCTGCCGCAAAACAGGTGTGGATTTCACACACTATTTCATCGCCGTCTTTGTAGCGCAGTCCACTGGTCATCATTAATAATAATCGTCTCCATGGGTCCTTGGCACCCCTCGGCCGGCGCAGCGGTGGGCAATGGGGAAGTACAGATGGCAGCAGGTGAGGAGGCCATGCATCATGAGGGATTCATGGTGCAATGCAGACGACTACATCAGTCCAGTGACCACTGAGGGGGGCTTTCTCTCTGACAAATGCAAAGGGAGACTCACTGTGTCAAGCTTTTATAGTATATGAAGTCTTCACTAATCGATCTGATCAGGGCCAATACATCATTTGCCAATACATAATAGCTACACACCCCTACGTTCTAAGCTACATACTTGCCAGCTTCAGTAAGGCAAGATTCAATACACAAATAACTCCCCAAACGGCCTATAAAAGCCTATAAACGAATACCTACTAGACCACGATAAGGCTCCTGTAAAGCACAGAGGTGCAAACATCAAAGTCTGAGGCTGTTTTTCTTATAGTAATGTAGGCAAATGCAAACCCGCAGAAGACAATGCTCCACTGATCTAAAACAAACCATTTTAGCCTTTTGGTTTGAAATGAATGTCTCTGGATTTTACATTTTGTTTCCTAACACAATGAATTTCTTTCATTTTAAAGTACAGACTTGGGTCAGTATATGTTAATGTTGTTTTTGCAAGCTTCAAACATTCATATTTAATCTACATTAAATGGTATCGTGCAGCATCGTTAGCTTACTGTTAAGATTCTGCTGGAAATGTCATAGGGGTAACAGCAGGAATTAGCATTATTCTAGATTTACAGCGCAAAATAAAGGCCTAGTTTGTCACTGTTTATAGTGATTTCTTGTTATATCCATTCTTGACATTCAACTGTTTTGTACAGATGTGTTCATCATGGCATTCCACCATTTTTTAGTTTTCTACAGAAAATCTAAACCCTATGAAGCTGAAGGGAGCTGAATGGGGATTTTTTTTTTTTTTTAAATTGTACACCAAATGAGATGGAAGAGGGTCACCTGAAAAATAGAAGCAGGCCAAAAGCCAATAAACATATTTAACACGTCTCCACCAAACATAGACTCACTCAGACACTCTTAATGTCACCTTGCTCTCAAGCGCTTCTGAGGTTTTTACTTCAATTTCATCCTCCTTGTCCACCAAACTTGCACCAGGTCAACTACATGGCTCGGCCCCCCGGACCCTCACAGCTCCCTGCAATAGGTGTAATTATGATGGATGGGGCAATTTCTGCTGGCTCTCTTTTGCCAAGAGGGTCGTACCTATCCTGCTTCCTCACCACTATAATGACTTTTTAATGGACTTTTTTTTAGTCACAAAAGAGCTGCACTATGGCTTCAGTCAACAGTGGACCTATTATCACAGGTAGGAGCGTTCTATGACATTTTCTACTATTTATTTATTGAAGAGGATGCCACATGTTGGCTTAGTGTCTTGTGCTGCTCTCTGCAATATTACATGCAAATAGAAGTTTCTGTTCACACCTGACCTTAAAACGCATCCTATATCAGGTGTAATGTGAGTGTAATCACATCTGTGCTCATATGTTTTGATCTTGCCATCTGGGATTGCAACAATACAGCACACCCATAGACTCTTAGCTAACCTGGTTAAAGATTTTAAATATTACTCAAGGAGAGGAGATCCAATTAATATCCTGGTAAAAAGCTGCATTTTATCAGGACAAGTAGAAACATGTTTAGTCTGAATTAAATGATGAACCAATTGGAATCAGAAATCTTTATTGATCCCCATGGAAACTACTTTTTTCTTTATCCCAGAGGAAACTGATCCCCACCCACTCAGACCCATAGAAACATAAATAACCATAACTGCTAAAGATTACTCTTACATACAACAGAAGCATTACTTCCCCCCTAAAACTTTTCAGGAGAGCAAATTGTGCAAAAAGAGGTGAAAAGTTAAACCCAGATCATTAAACTTTAGTACACAAGCGGTATAGACCTGTGTCACCATATAGCAAATTAACTGCTCATATGGACGTTTATATTGTACTTATTTTTGTGTCTGTGTGCCTACACTATTGTAACATAAGCAATTTCATCTGGGATCAGGTTTCTGATTCTGATTAAATATTGTTGGGATACATTTTGGCTGATTTATTCATAACTGGTAGATTTCTTTCCGTATTACAGATGTCTAGGCTCCATGTTTTAAAAAAAATTCACAGCCATGTACTGAACTGAGAAAAACTGCATGCAGTCAAAGGCTCTATTTACTGCAGTAATAAATAATTCACTGGCAGGATAATGACCACATGCACACATCAAATAGCTGTAAGTGACCCTAGATAACTTGCCTAACCTACTAAACCTTTATTGACATTCTATGACATGTACCTATGAGTCTGTACATCAGGTTCATCTGGGAAATACAAGCTCTATAGAGCCATCAACAGCAATATTGCGAAAGTGCGTGCATGTCTGCAGCTCAGCTGCAAGCAAAACAAGGATGTGAGAGCAGACAGGGTGGATGCTGTCGGTCAGCTAATTGCTGAAGGCTCTCAGAAGCCCCACCTGATCTCATCCTGCTGATTTCAGCACTTGTGGTATCTAAAGCGGAGAGAGGTGCATCCTCACAACCCATTTATTACATTCTCGGCCCCATTTACACGTCTCTGAAGACCTATGAGGCCCTGCTTTAACTCTCAATCGTGAATTAAGCTGTCGGGCTTTACTATGTTTATGAGTGGAGGCCGTCATCGAATTTAATTTGAAATGGGATTCAGGTCAAAGTGTCTGTTCAGCAAACGCACATAGTGCTCGCTCTTTCGCAGTAATTAGCATCTCGGACAAAGACGACTAGAGTGGGTTTAAGAAAACCTTAAATGCTGATGCTGCACATACACACTGTGAAAATGAAGGTACTTTAAGTACAGAATGAGAGTGCAATGATTTCAGTACAGTAACAAGGACAAATTGTTACAAATCTCTCCTGAGGGTCTCTCACTTGTTATTTTCCCTAGAAATCGCAATCAGTAATCAGAAATATGGGTGCATTCTATGTATTTCTGCATCGGTAGCTCACGCTAATGTAAAGGCAAACTACTATGCAATCAGTTTTACTTTTGTAAACCAAGCATATTTCTATAGTAAATATAGAGCTCTGACATTTTCATTTGTACTGTAATTTTGTACAAAGTCCCTATAGAGAACAAACTGAAATATAGCCTTTTCTGCTATTTTAGTGCCAAGTTTCTTTTTTATTTGCTTTATTTGAGTTCAGAATAATGACAAAAAAATCGAATCTAAATGTGCTATAACTTTTGTACAGGTTTCATTTTATGTCATTCTTTCAGGCAATTCAGCAAATAAACAGAAATTCTGGATTTAAATGTATAGAAGTGTGTTTTACTGTGGATTTTCATTTTTAATATTTCATTTTTAAATTCCTAAAAAAATCAAGATGCTATATTGCTGCTTCATAATGTACTATAGAACATTTATTTTTTGTATTTTTACTGGTTCTAATATTACATTCAGTGGTTTTATATCATGCGAATCTATTTTGTACTGTGTTTTGTACTTAGGTTTTCTGCATTGTGTGATTTACTTTTTTCTCTGGGTGCTGGAAATGAATACATGTTTTAAATATCCTTGGGTTTTCTAGGATATTTAGTACAAATTTCAAGCCACCCCAGTCAAAACTAAGCAGTTGGTGAGGACTACAATGAATTGCCCAAATGATTAAATCTAGCCCTGAGGGCCAAACTTTAAAAATATTTGGCAAAAAAAGTGGGAGGTGGAGGTAGCTCAATGGGTACTTGCCTCCGGATCAAGAGGTCGTGGGTTCGAATCCTACTTTCAGCATACCACCACTGGGTCCCTGAGCAAGACCCTTAACCCCAAGTTGCTCCAGGGAGAGACTGCCCCCTGTAGTTAGAGAATGAAAGTCGCTTTGGATAAAAGCGTCTGATAAATGCCGTAAACGTATTTGGAGCAGAGCTATAGGATAAGATTTTTATAAATTTAATATGAAATTTTCACAAACTTTGAGGAAACCCACATATTTGTGTACTGATTTTTTTATACATTTGATTTGTTTTCCTCCAAGCTATTGCTTAGCATAGTCACACCTGGTCACAAGCTTTAGTGTTCCCACTTCTAGGCCAGGCTGTCAAGGTCATTCTTAACAATAAAATAGAGAAGCTGTCTGGACAAAGCCAGAGGCATGTTAAGACACTGGCTGGCCTCCCAGACAACCCAAACACTCACGCACAGCTGTGCAAGCTTGGCAAAGAAGCTAAACAGCTTCTGCTGCAGGTTTGACTGGCATGATCTGACACAGGAGAGAGAGGAGATGATCTCTGAACTGCAGCGCAGGGAAATGGAAGCCGTCCAGAGGAGGATAAACCCAGACAAAGCACCTGCTCTTCACAGGACCCCCCCCCTTCACCACAGCCAAGTGTGTGGCGGCTTCACTCACCAGATCTCCTCAGTGTCTACCTCTCAGTGTCCTCATTGCCCATGTCCCTCTGAAATCTTCAGTCATTGACAGCATCCAAAAAATAGTAACACAGTCATCCAGTAAAGACTCTTCTTCTTGCAAAGTAGAAAGCACTTGGAGTTGAACTGATAAGTCTATCATGTTGTTGCTCCATAATCACCCCTGGGGCCGACCCAAATCCTAAAAGCTTAGAAAGCCCTCAGGTTTCAGCTAGGGACTGAGGGTGCTGAATGTATTTACTATTTCTATTTACCATTGTCATTTGTGGTGTTGTGATGCAGGGTGTATGTAGGGTTGGCCTGTACAGGATTTTACAGGCATTGAATAGTCTGGTGTTCGCAAAGTAGTTCTTAAATACTTACACTCATTCCCTACTTGTGCGCTGTATGTTGCTATAGAACCAGTGATTGTATCCTCTCATTCATACACCTTTTACACATTTATGCATCCCTTTTGACAAATGATGACCCCAAGATTGCTTACCTTGCTAGTAGTGACAATACAGTTTAAGTGTCCAATTCATGAAAAATCTAATTTTCTTCACTTCTTTGTTTCAAAATTGAACCTCCAGCACCCCTCAAATCATGGATTGAAAAACAGGCTGCTTTGAATTCACTGTTTTCATGATGTCACAAAAGCCCCCACATTAACAGCAGTTTATCTTCGCCTAACATGTTGCTAAAGGGCAAACAGGAGGACATATGTAAATATATTCAAAACAGCTGCAGCTTAATTTCATTTTAACATATGGACATATGTGATCTGGGAAGTGATGGGTATTTGATGGTGTTTACATACCACACTAAACAATTTTATATAAAAATGTTTATGTTGCCATGGTATGGGGTCTTTAATATTTCAGCGCCCAGAGCTTGATAGAATACTTCAGCGTTTTTTTTTTGTTTTTTTTTTTAACTCAATCAACTTTATGATGCAGTTATGGCAGATAATCGTGTACAGTAAAAACATTTCCGTTGCACTCAAAAAAGAACTCAAAACACGCTTATAATCGAAGCCAAGTGCTTCAGCACCTGCCCATAGGGTTCTATTGCTGTGTTTTGACTCAGTGGGTTTGCTGTTTATTGGAGGTAAACATGTCAAAATGATAGTCTACGGTAACAGACTGCCTGATACAGATGGGGCAGAGGTAGATTAGATTGAAAAATGCTAGAGTACTCACTTGAAATTCAACGGACATCTTTCTATAGTAAGAATCTCTGCAACTGTGCAGCAATGTTCATGACAGACAGGAAAGCTAAACTTGGAGATAGCCTCTGACACCCCTAAAACACACACACTTGTTTTGACTGGCATGCTCCCTCCCAGGAGAGCGACCTCTTCTCTGAACTGCAACCCAGGGATGGGGAATCCAGTCAGATGAGGATAAATCCAAGCCAAGCATCAAAGCTTCATACCTTTCAAGCTTAGAGACATGAAACTCTTAATATTTAGGATGAGTGCCATGTCTTGCATCTGCCATTTAAAGGGGAACTATACCAATTTCTCCA
>JBBPDE010000038.1:205970-221874 GCA_037974605.1 Nannopetersius ansorgii | reverse complement strand
ATCCGCGCTAAAATATCAAGGTGAAAGTCATCATAGCTTGCGTAGTATAGACCCAGCTACCAACCCAACTTTGTGAATAGATTAACGGCGATATTTTTTTTATCGCCCGATAAGAGTTTCATGTCAACGCAGCACGTTAACGATGAAAACGGCCCACCACTAATTAGTTTTGTTTTTTTTTTACTATGTGTCACTTTGTGCTGTAACATTTTATTTTAGAAATAAAAACAGGAGAATCTGAGGAACTTCAGCTCTTGTGCTGCTACACAGGAATGCACAATGATATTGGAGTCATTAATTTCAGGTATTGGGTATCGAACCTTTGGTGACGTGTTTAATTTATTGTAATTAGGATGAGTAGAGCACTTAAAAGATACTGTACTTTATGCTTTTTAACATCTGCTTCTTTTATTTCTGACATTATTGTATCTAATCAGAGAAGAGAATCGGATAGTTTGAAGTTTTATCCTTTAATGTGCCCAAGAACTGACAACTTTGACAGCAAGGGGCCGTTTGATTCACAAATCAAATGCCAAATCCCCAAAACAGAGCACAGTTTTACTGTATTGGACTGGGTGTTTCTCTGACTTTCTCTTTATAACCGCTGGGATAGGCTCCCTAGATCCTCGTTAGGATAAGCAGCTATAGCAAACACATGAGAGATTTTCTTACTGAAAATCCACTTTGTGCTTCCAAACAGCTCTTTAATATGTTTAAGATGCCTTGAAATTTACAAATAGGCTTTTTCAGTCCAGCCACTATATCTTGCTCGGAATCATAGCATACTGGACCCCTGCATGGACCCATGTACCAAAGTCTGTGTGGCTCAGGTAAAATTCCATTCAACATGCAATAGACTTTGTTTGCATGTGGGCAGTTTGTCCAAGCCTCACCCTAGAGTTTAGGGTGCTTTAACCTTCTCTACATATCAGTTAAAAGAAGCCATTTCAAAAACTAAATATTGTCCGTGCTGTTTTTTGGGGGTTTTGGGAGTTTTTTGGGGGGGTGGGGCGGGGGGCTTGGCAAACCGCTTCGCCGAAGAGTCTGTTCACGCACAAAAAAAGTCTAAGGATGTGTGAAAATTAACCTGAACTAGAATGCACTAGAATAAAGGTGTGAAATAAAAAGGAAAGTTGTTTTTCTCCGCGCCAATACGTACCACCATCTGTGAAACACTGCTCGGGCTTGCGTGGCTGCCTCTGAACGGCGACAGCCGGGCGGATTCTGTAGTCTGCGGAGGGAAAAAAAGCTTGTTCTCATGCAGCAGGACAATGATCCAAAAACGCAGCGCCCTGGCAACCGAAAGGGCTTGGAGACCTAACCTGTCCAAATGAGCCGTAACTAAAGTAGAGTGCGGTTCTAGCTGGCCTGAGATGATGACTGTGCATCAGCAACTGCAGAATACAAAAGAAAGATAATTTCACTTGGATATTCATTCTGATGCATTAGATGAGTTGAACATTTTCATATGACTTGCCTGATCCCTTAAAAATGCTTGTGCATAAAAGCAGATAGACTGCACTTCAACCCCCAAAATTACTGATGAACATATCCAGAATAGCAAAAAGCTTCACTTTTGGATCTCACTGGAGGCAAGGCTGGCTTTAGGCATACACTGAGAAGCTGCCTGTTGATTGGATGACTGCGAGCCTGAATTGGAGGGAATGTGGCATGAAAGATTAGCGTGACGGTAAAATTGCATTAGTTTAGCCCTAATCAAAATGAATTGGCAAAATGCAAGGCCAAACTCTGATGCTTTGTACTGTGTGGTGGTGCAGCCAAAAATAGCAACAGCACCAATCAGAAGGGCTGGGTATCAAATACTTGATCATACCCTCCATCATTTAGTGCAAAAAATAGCAATCACATGATAATATATTATAAATTATGACTTTTTAAGAAATAAGGCACTAAACTGTGTCCTGAATTTCATGTGCATGTAATAACATCAACAAATATGTGTTGGTGATGTGCAGATGACCCCTCCCGTCTCTCGCACTGTTCCAATCCAGCATTGACTGTTTGAAAACACAGCTGTTAGAAGGCATTAATGCTGCAGAAGCACCAATAGCAGCAGCATTTGTCCAGGAGATTTTCCATATTTCAGGACCAGTCAGAAAGCGGTACCAGTTTAGTACCAGTTCTCAAAATCATCCCTACTAAGCTGAACAGCTGGCCAAGATTTGCATGTAAAACGCATATAACCTCAATAGCACCTTCAAATATCTTTCTAATCTAATCTGCCATGGAGGTTTGCATCTTTCTTTTGAGCAAGACTGCTCTTGTATTCTGTTTTGTGGGTGTTGCCTTAATTAATATGCAATTCTTCCACAGGATGGAAAATATGGGCCAATGCAAATAATGTGATTTATTTAGCCAGAAATAATTTTGCTATGCTGTGGCTATTTCTTGTATTTTTTTGCATTATAATTATGATTTTGAACAAAATATGTATACAAATGAATATGTAGTTTATGTAATGCCTCAGTGCAGTAATCATACTCACTCCTCACTGAAACATGATATTGTAAATAAAATAAGTAATAAGGTACAGAATCAAATGGAAGTCATAAAGGCCTGCTCAGCCTTTGCTTTGTGGGGTTAGATTCAATATTAGGTTCTATCAATATACTCTTCAGTTCAGTTCTTGTTTTACTCTTTTGCACAGTTTTTTTACTCTTTGCACAGTAAACATATTAGATTTTCACCAGAAGAACCAGTTAAATATGGTTCTTAATAAAAGTGGTAGGACATCCCAAGATAATAAGACTCTGTTAATGATACACACCTAAACACACACACACACACACACACACACACACACACACACACACACACACAACCAGTCAAACATTTTGCACTCCACTTATCCATTCATTTCTTAAGATACATATTTATTGTTGAACAACTATGTATGAAAATATGTCAAATATAACAAGTTTCCTTTATAAAATGGAAAGAATATGCAACAGAGTATGTCTGACATCTTATTGACTGGTTGGTGGTGATGCAGAGTCAAATTCTAGACTGTCCTTTAAATGCACTCATTAACAGTTTCATCCCATTGGCTATTAAATAATAGCTTGTTTAATATCTTAAAGTTGTCTGGTGATTGACATTATAATTATATTATGTGACTTTTTTAAGGTCAGTAGTGATGAATAAAAAATATCTGTCTAATAAAAGAACTTAAGTGGTGAAAATACTGTAAATGTATTTGTTAGTAAAAAATGGAGTGTATTTTTAGTGTAGTATTTAGTAAGTATGATGCAAATGTAGAAAATCTCAGTGTGTGCCAAAACTTTTGACTGGTAGTGTATATATAAATGCATTGTATTGCACTCATGTACAGTAATGCCCCGTTATTCGCGGGGGTTACGTTACAAGATAATGAAAAACCGCGTTGTTGTGTTTTTATTAAAAAATGCCTATTTTTATAGTGTAATGTGCCCAATATGGTCGCAGAACACTTTAATTTCATTTTATGCTCAGTGAAATACATTGTGCTTAAGGAAAAGACAGAGAGAGAGAGAGACGTATGTGGCAGAATTCATATTTGGATTACTTACTGTTTATGTATTTAGTAACTTATATATTTTTAATAGTTTAGAACTAAAATGCGTAAAAAAAAACATTGCCACGATTAAAGGGGGGGGGGGGGGAGGCGGGGGGGTGTATGGGAGCAGTTTCTGCGATGTTCTGGAGATTCCTGATCACTTCCATTCTCGAAAAAAATCCAAGTGTGACTGCATCCGCAAGTCCTGATCCATGTAAAACTGGGGCATTACTGTATTCTGATTATTTGTCTTAAAAAGTCATGTTTTAAAGGATTAGACCAACAAAACAAACGAAAAAAAAAAGTTAATTTCTGAGCCCCATTGATAGACCCATTGCCTAACCTAAACTGTTGACATAAAGTTGTTTGCTCACACAGTGACTTTAACATCAACACCCCCCTCCCCGGCAGTAATTTCGATGTTTTCCAATGCATTTTGCATCCGACAATGGCGCTGCTCCCTAATGTCCTTTGTCAACCCAAATCATGTTTTGTTTGGCATAATCCATCCATTGGCATGGCATCAATGCTTGTCTCTGTCTTTCCTCTTTTTTCACTCGTGTATGCTTGCCTGTAAGGCAAAGCGGTTCTTATGAATGCTAATTTTACAATCAATAATATAAGGCTGACCGTTGACCCAGTGGCCCACAGCAGGGTTTTATGCAGTGGAGTGTAAGCTGGGGGAGGACATTAAGGCAGGGTGAGAATATAATGAGCCACTCCAGAGCTGCAGGCTATGGGAGGCTTTTAAGACCTACACGACGCTTTTTTCCTCACCCCAGTATATTCGCAGGAAGCAAGAAGCTTCTAGAATGGTGATGCATTCACACTAATTCACGCTTCCACAGCCCAGTGTGAGTCTTTCAACTACAGTACCGGCCAATTTAGAGAATGGAGTCAAACCTTGGAGGAGGTTAAGAAAGAACATTGCTGGCAAGCTAATAGGTAGAATATGGCAAGGAAGGTGCTTGAGTTCATGTCAGAAATTGCAGTTGAGAAATATCCATGTATACCACTATACATCCGTTTATCTGCATAATTTGCATAATTGCCTTGTTTATCAATGGTCAGGACCTCCACGAGACCACTAGTGATCAGATATTACTATTTGGGTAGTGAATCATTCCCAGCACAGCGGTGACACTAATATGGTAGTTGCATGTATGTGCGTGTGTGCGTGCGTGTATCCCCTGAGGTGTGAACAGTGTCCAAACTTGCTAAAAGAAGAAATTCTGTTATTTTCATTAGACTTGCTTCTGTGGTTTCTGGTGCTTCATGACATAGGTTCATGCTTCATGTTAGCATAGGTTGCATATATGCCAACAATTGCAGAAGCTATGTTGAGGCCTATATAGTCAGTATGTTTGTGCCAGTTTGGATGAGGCTTAAACTGGTGGCTCTATGGACTGGTGGTCCATTACATGTAGCCTCTTTAGCTTTATCCAAACTTTGCTAAAAGAAGAAATTCAGTCATTATAATTTGTCTTGCTTCTGACACATACTGTGACATTGTTAGCATATGTGACCTGATCTGGCAAAATGAGTCACAGTTACCCAAATTTCAAAATAAGCTTTAAAATTATATTTTGGTCAAAGCTGTATCTTGGGTTACAAGTTACAATCAGGTTACAATCGTTTGAATTATGATAGCACAGCACCATTTTCCAACTGAAAAACCGAGAAAATCGCATTTAAGGTTTTTGTCAGTTTTTGTTGATATCTTTAACAAGCCATAGTATTCAAAGAGATGCACCCAGTATTCAACAACAAAATTTTATTACAGGCATTTAGATATAAAATGTATTAAATCAGTCTGAAGACACATCACTAGAGCCAAAGAACTCCTTGACCAACTTGATTCAGTCTTGCTGCCCAGCAGCAGAGCGCAGATTGGAGACGTCCACTTAGTTTAAGTTGTCATTTTGACAATGACATTATACCAAACAGCAATCGCACAACACGACACACTTCACTCTAAACAACTTCGATGATGTTGACCCAAAATATAATTGTTAAACCCGATCTTTGTGAGGAGATATATTCTGAAAAAAACGCTAGCATTAGGCTACGCAGAACACTGCTAATCTGTCAAGGGGTGGGCGGACACAAGGCTGTGAACAGGCTTCCTATTGGCAACTGAAAAGGTTGTACTGAGTACATGATTTAAGCATTTTGATAGGTTTAAAAAGATCAGGGATTGACGTTTTTACACCATACTTGGACAGCTGAGATTGTGACGTTTCAGAGGAAAGGCGAAAACAGCACATATTTTGGACATTCTTTTGTAAGATTTGAGAGCTACAACTCAGATTAAATAGCCATTTAAGTACATTTTTGCAATTATTTCTATGATGAAACTTTGAGAGATTCATTTTGAAGACCTTTTCTTTCATATAAGACAAAAAAAGAAAAATCAATATTTTTGATGTTTTTCAACATAATCAGCCTGTATACCAATAAATAGAGCGCTGACTTCCGACTCATTATGGCAGATCGGGTCACATATATTCATATATTCCATTTGGGGCACTGTTGGTTGAACAATCACTTGAGCATTTGTCAAGAAAACTGTGTTGTTGATTTTTGACATGTTTTTGATATGATTTTTGAGTTTTCTGTGTATTTTTGGGCTGTCACATTGTAGTAAATATTGTTTAAAATATATAGATTTATAATAAACAATGTCCATCCATGTTCTGTTTTTCTGTGTCCAGTCTGCCATTAAAGGGTTAAACATGGGAGGACTGGAGATTGTGTCGATCACCGACAACACCCCTGTTCCACACAATGGCTGCCGCCCTCGTAAAGCTCGGAGGATGTAAACCCCAGTAATCCAGTCCGTCTGTGTGGAAATCAGCTGTTGAGCCTGAGGAGCTAAACATCGAGTCACACCGGGATTCTGTCAGTTTAAAGTGCCAGGATCAAAAGTCCTGCTCTTCGTGCTGCATGATGGTTCACACAGTGTGTCTCATTTCCTGGTTGTTTTTGTGCTTTTTTGTCTTTGTTGTGAATTAAACTTTTGGAATTAGAACTGTAACTTTTCCCCCACATTCTTTTTGCGGTAAAGTGGGTGGTTCTTGTGCACGATGAAGGCGTGAAACCCTGCCATATGAAGGTGCTTGTTATAGAAAATGGGGCCTTTTTAAAGAAAGCTTTCAATGCAAGTTGAGGCTGAACAATGGAAACGTGTCAGTCTAATGTATACTTTAAAATGTGTCTTTTTTTTTTCTTAAGATCATCACTGGTATTAGATATGTCAGTTCCACCTTTCGAGTCCGTTTCCAAGTCCAACATGACAGGCGCGGTGCAGAATAGCTCCCTATAAATAAATGGACTCTTGTAAGGTTATTGCCCTTTCCTAGCATTACATCAGGTGCTTTGTTGCCATGACGACGGCAATTAGCAGGAACTCAGGCAGGCGGTTGAATACGAGTCCGTCCTTAGTACCCATAGCAACCAAGGTCAGGCCTGCAACGCACATCTGCTTTCATGCTAGCTCTCTTTCAGCGGGTACACTAAGGCTGCATGGATAAGAGAGCATAGCAGGCTGTGCAGGGGGCTGCGTCTAAAATCATGCGTTACAATGTTGTGTTAGCAAAAGCATTAAAGAAGCGATTAGTGAATTTACAGCATCAGTGAGGAAGTGGCATGCTCATCGAAGGAAGGGATTAGGAGGAATTGAGAGATGTAAAAAAAAAAGCTATAGAGATTGACCCAGAGAACCACATTAAAACACAGATACTGTTTAAACGTTTTGTTTTTATCCAGTGGGATTGAAAACCTGTCATATTTCAGTCAGTAGTGATCACAGCTCATCATGGCTCATCACAGATCTCTGAGGACTGCTCAAAATATGTGCTTAATTTGGTGGATATAGAAGTTGTCTTGCGAATTTAAGAGCTGATCATGTCATTTCAATAAAATAATGCATGTAATTAGTGTCAGTACAAAAGTAACTTTACAGGAGAAGCAAAATGCCTTTCAAATTTCCATTGTTCCATCCATTACAAAATGTTGATGCCGTGTGAACATCAGCCTTTTCAACTGTGTAAAAATAAGAAAGGAAAAAAGACCAAAAAAAATGCAAGGTTTGGTTCCTTATAAATCTTGCCTATAACATTAGCTCACTCTGATTAGGCCACTCTGTTCTAGCCACTCACACAGCGTCCACCACCTTAACTGTATTCTCTATGTAATTTGCTGAAATTGTTTTCAATCAAGCCCTTAGGCAGCAGTGCTTGGACAAGGAAGGAAGGATGCAACCAAAAGTGTAAGTGTCTCAGCCATGTGGCTGTGTGCTCATTCCTCATAATTACTGCTTTCAACCCGCTCTAGCTGCCCGGGCAAAAGCCTTTTGCCCTATGAGGGCTGAGATAGGCTCCCCCGCGACCCTGGTTAGGATAAGTGGCTCCCAAAGTTGAGGAGTGAATGAACCCTGTGTCAGCGGGCTTCACGTGACCTTTCTGAAATCTTCCACAAAGCAGAGCACATTTGCATATGACCTAACTGGCTTTTGTTATTCTCAAACATATTTTGTGAAAATTCAGGAAGTTTACATATTTTATACAATATGTAACAGGTAGTTACTTGTCTGCATTATTGCTGTTATTTACATATACATCTATGTCACTGCTCGTCTTGAACCTCTGTTACTCAAAAGAAGTGGAAGTTTAAGTCTATTCAGTTTTGGCCCACCCAGTGGTGGAACGACCTCCCTCTTCCGATCTGATCTGTGGAGTCCCACTCTGTCTTAAAGCATCTTCTGAAGACCCAACTCTTCAAGGAGCACCATACACCTTTTCCTATACTGTATATTAAAAAAATACTCAGGTACCTACTGTGTCCTTACTTGTGTATTAACCTCTGACTTTTTCTTTATGGCAGGGTTTGTTAAAGTGTGTAACTTAGCTGGCAGTAACTTGGTAGTAAGTAGGTGTTGATTTTAGTATAGCTTTACAAGAATGAAGAACAGACATAGACTACTCAAGCACTGATGTATGACTGCTAAATGCCATAAATGTAAATGAACAAATATAAACAAACAAATCTCATGTAGCATTAGTCCAGATATGACATCAGTTATCCACCCAGATGGTCAAGTATTATAGATGTCTCTGGTTAGCATTTACATCTGGAGTAAGTATTGATGTAAACCTGCTGGGCTTCTGCAGGCTATTTACTTATGGCATCAATGAAAATGATATTGAAAGCTATATATGTAGACAGTGTATTTGAAAATCACTAAAATAAATCTGATTGTATGTGTGTTAGCTCCACATAAAAAAAAGGCTACTGATTTTGTCTCTTCAAAGAGACACCTCACACATATACCCTACATATACCTCAGCTGCCACACATATTTTCACATGAGCATGTAAAACAGCTAAAGGAGTACAAAAAATGATAAAATGAGTTGAATAAAAGATGATAAAAGATGTAAGACCTAAACCAAATAAATCTAATCACCCTGCAAGAGATTCGCAAGGTAGTGCTGTGTTTTTAGGTTATAACAGTCAATAGTCATGTTTGGTTCTTTGCCTTATTATTAAAAAAAAGGCAACAAAAATATAAGAATTAACTAAAGATAAAACATTTTGAAGACAGAAAGTTGACATATTCTAATAGCAAATCAATGGTGAAAATGTTGGTCATGGGAACTGTTATCTTTGAGGAACATTAAATAAGTTGTTTTTAAATCACAGGTTATGTTGACTATCAAGAGAGGACATGCCCAAGGACTTTTACGGGTTCCATCACAAGTTTGTTCCACTTGAAAACCTGACATTCTGCTCGATACACATAATTCAGCCAACAAAGCAACTGAAAAGAAAATCTCCATGTGTGCAGATGTCATCTGCAGATATGGGCTTTGAATGACAAACAAGCACAGTGCCACAAGCAACAGTGCCAGAGTGCAAAATATAATGGAATTTATTGCACTGGATGACCATGAAGTATTCTACAGTCAAGGACATTGGATCGCTATAAGCTACATCCTGTAAGCATTTATGTTAATTTTATGTAAACCATTCTTGATTCTGGGGTGTTTACGGCCCAATGCTTTCCAAACTTTGGGTACATTTGTGCATTTAATGTGTAAATTATGGCATTTCAACAAGAGTATAGACCTACACCACTCCCAATTGTAGCAGAAGCAAAAACATACCATAGAAGACAGTTAAATTGGATTAACTTGGGTCCATCAGTTTTAAAGTAACATTCCTGCTGTTTGTCACCACCATGTTCTGTTTTACTTCTGCAGTACTGGTGGGATGTGTGAACTATTGAACATTATTCATCAATAATCATTTATATTTCCAAATGACCTTTTCTATGTTTAACTGGATTTCTTTTTTACACTAGATTTCATATGAGGCAAATCTGATGCTTAGTGGTGTGGCATTCCACTACTGTGCAAAAGTCTTATGCACTTATGTCAATGGTTTAAAGCCATTTATATCAGCACTGGGTTTCTGTCTGCCAGTGGTAACACAAGTGGATATTATAAATGTAAACAAAAAAACAGTATTATTATTTTTTTGGTTCTAAAAAGTAGTTATTTTGTGAACTGGTTAGAAGAACACAGGTTTGGGTTCAGATTTCTGCCCTTTGCCTCCAGTCATTTTGTGGCTTCATAAAATTCCTAAAGCAACACCTTATTTAATCTACTGGAGAAATGGTGTAACAAGGCTGAAATGTTTACATTAGCCGATCGATTGAGCGCACTATAATTGTTCGTTATATTTTGCTGTGTGACAAGCCACCAGCCAAATTACGTTACGTGATTTCCTGAGAAACCTTTGCTGTGCAACATACAGTTGTGTGTAAAACAAGTCCTCTAAAGAAAAAAAAAATCTGCACAGTTCAATGCACAGTTATTTGCTGTATTGAGCATATGGGGGGGAGACAGAATATGTCCTGTGCATATAGTACACATACACACAGTACGTAAAACAGCAAATAAATAAAAATTGTGCATTGTCAACAAAGCACAGGGCTGTTTTTTCAGTGTACTTGTTTTGATGTAATGTAATGATGTAATGCCTTTAAAATAGAGAAATGGTAAATACTGAACACGTCGTGCTGCAGGTAGTAAAATATATGTTTGAAAACAGTTACCATGGATAAATAGATGTCAGGGCTGTTGTGAGTCATGGGTTGACAACTGTGCTGATGTCTATCAGAGGAGAAATCAGGACCTTCTAGGCCTTCAGCAAAGGACAGGATTTCTGGAAACTAAAAATGCATTTCTGTAATTCTTTCATTTTATTGAATAGAATCGGGGGTTGTTTTTAATCTGCAGTAGTACAGTATTAGGTGGAAAAAATAAGGTTAAATTCTAGAAACCGCCAGCCATTAGGTGGTATGTAGGTAGATATATCTAAACAACCTTTCCCATTGATTAGACCTTCAAGGCCTGGAAGTCCTACTATGTCAAATTAGCCACCGACGTAATTAGGAACTGAAAGTGGAAACTATAACTAAAGGCCTATAGTCTTTCACAGCAGCAACTATATGCAATGCCATAAACACAGAAGGACTCACTGTAGAAATCTGCATACAAGCTAAAATATATGTTATTGTCTCTTACAGGCTACAGCTAAAGTGTCTTCTACATGTTTTTAAATGACTATGTTTAATCTAGGATGGCCACAAACTGTTCACTGTTAGCTTGACCACCAGAATCCCAAAAAGGTACTAGCAGAGATCAGCATCATCACAGAGATGAGGTTTTTCCCCACTTTTTGACCATGTTTTGATATTAATGGCTGAAATTGAAACACGGCTGGTATCAATATAGGGGCTTCAGTATAGATTTTAGGGGTCCTTATGAATATTGGCTCCATATTCCATGCCAACTGCCAACCATCACTCCGTCTCCTCCTGTTTCCTCTCAATGCCCTTGTACTGACACCATAAGTTACTAGTAAAAAATAATTCTTTAAAAATTACACCTTGCTTTTGTTATCCCCAACAATAACTGTGACCTCCATCTGGGTTATCTATTTTTTCGAGTCATACTGAATTGTTGTCCCCATTTCACGGCCTATTTTGTCATCAGTACATACCTTGTCGCTTTTGGGTTTTGCCAGTATGGTATGTGACATTTTCCTTCAATAGGTTGCTGGCCCTTTCTCGAACCCTGCCTTTGGATCATGTTTGTCATTCTCGGTTGTTTATTGGGAAAGTCAAGGTAACAGATGTACGCTGTGAATACTGCTTATGCTCTGACACCTGTGAGGGCTTCGGAAACATATTTGACCTCAGACCTCGGCGATTCTTGCCGATTTAATGAGAGCTGTTCAGGAATCTATTTGCAATATTATATCCAAACATATTCATAGCACTAAGTACACCCCGCGGTGTTAAACATGGATTTTGCAATCATTATGAACACCCCCCCCCTCATTTAATTGTGTTGGCTTATTTAGAGGAGGTTATTGTATGGAAGGCACATATTTTCCAGGAAAATGAATTTGAAATTGCAAATATATATATATGCTTTGAGCAATTATAGATTCTGTTTCTCCCTGTTGTGACATTTTTAGTCATTAATGGCATGTCCTCGTCCTCTGTTTTATCTAGGTGGGTGGGGGGGTGGGGGGTGGGTCTGGAGCGGGAGAAATCCAATTGATTGACATTTCACTCATGGGATTTTGCAGCATGTTCTGGAAAAGCCTAAATGAAACTAACAGGCTTTGATGGAGAGGAGCTGCTGGAGCTGCTGCTTCTCCTTTTTTCCCGCACTTTGTACTGTATGTTTTACAGAAAGCTTGTTGTTGTTTTTGGGGGGATTTTTTCCCCTCTGAATCCAAAAAATAAAGGTAAAAGAGCAGAGAATGAAGGCATTAAAAGCAGAAAGGACGGCTCCATGTTTGGCTTTGAGTGCTGGATAATGGCCTTCCAATTATCCCTGTTCGAAGAATCTAGACTTAGTTGTAATTTACTGTAATAGCAGGCTTGGAACATGGAGGGGGAGCTGGAGTTTTTTTTTTTTTTTTTGATGTGCGAGGAGACCTGGAGTTGCGCTAAGTGGATTGGAGCAAATTTTCTGGTTGGGCTTGTTCTTTTTTTTTTCCTTTTTTTTTTGAACATGCTGAGGTTTTAGTCTGCCCGTACCTGCCTAAGCCCAGAGCATCTTGAGGATGACAGCTTTTTCTCCTTTTTTTGTTTTCTTCCGTAACATTTTGCCTAATATCCCTCCCACCCCATGCCCAAGCTTTTAGGAGCTGCCAACGATGGTGCATTTTGAAAATGGAATGGAGGAGGGGGGTCATGGAGTGAGAGAGAAAGAGAAAAAGAGAGAAGAGAGAAAGAGAGTGAATGGAGAGATTTGAATGCTCATTGGCTATTCAGTCAAGAAGGCCAGAACCCACTTGAGCTACATTTGGGGGCTCTTACCTGCTCTGCTGTGCTGAATAGCACCTTTGTTCTAAAGGGAGAGAGACTAGAGGGACGGCTGAGAGACCACTCGGGTCTACATGGGCGAGCAAGCTCGGGGCTTTTCAGATATAGTATAACGGCTTCTGAAGACATACAATGGCTTATATTAAAGCCAGGAGCAGAGGCTGATAATTGTCCATAGCCTTGCCCTGGAGTCACTGAGCAGGTCACACACTGGCACACTCTTTTTAAAAGAAATACATTATATGCCTTTATCTGTCCATGACACTTAATGTTGAAAAGTCATATGGAAAGAGAAATAATCTGAAATATTTAACACTACTATGAATACATCTTTTTAGCACAGACTTCATTTGTAAATTTAATAGTCAAGTACTTTGGTAAATTGCAGTGGGGGGTTTGTACATATGACTTTAAGTATATATGTTGTAGATGTGTAGATAAGGCAATTGTGGCTTTGCTTTGGGCATGTAGATAGAATTTCATTTTCTCCATACATAGCATTTATGCCAAGGTTCTAACTTATTAGTAACACCTACATACATTCATACTAGAGGCTACATTCATTGGCTGTATTATCAGAAACATTTGTCATATTCAGCTGTATGCAAGAAAAATGTGCCGAAATACTCTGTCAAATTCAGCTTGTAAACAGTAGTTATGCATTAAAATATGCAGCAGTGTTCTATATAGAGGATGTGTACTTACACTTTAAAAAATGAACAGTACATCATTTGTTCAAGGACACTTAAACTTTTATATACAACTGTGGAGAACTTTGTTGGTCAGCACTATCCTTCAGCAGAAAGAGACCATAGGACCATTACTGACCAAAAAACCCACCTTGCTGGTGTACATTTAGAGACTGCACCTCATCTACAGATGCATCATTTATGCTCACCACCCTGTAGCCCTGCAGAGTGTTAAATAGCGTTTGTGTCTGATGCCAGTTTAAAATCCTTGTTGTTGTTATTATTACATGTTCTTAAAATTACAATAATTTTGGTTCTACGTGACATAGGAACACCAAACAGAGCTCAGCGTGACATTCGACACCTTGAGCATCAACACATAGCAGGGGAACGTCCATATAAGGAGTTGTTTTGCTGTATGATTGCAAAACAACTCCACTTGTTGCGCTCTGGCATGAATCTGTGCCACGCATGTTCTAAGGGTTAATTTGGCATAACACCAAGTTCTGCAGAGCTTTGGCCAGCCAGGATGAATGTCTAAGCTCTCACCTTTTTTGAATCTTCAATTTCTGGTTCTGTCCACATATTTTTGTTAGGTGGACCAAGCTCCTTCTGGTCTATGTGGAAACCCCAGCAACATTATACTCATAACAGTCCCACACACTACCATGGCACTCGATCAGTAGTTGTGCTGAGTACGGTCCACCACCTAATCAACATCTGGCCAGTGGTGGTCCAATAGTGGTGCCTTTCTTTTGATGGAAAGGGTTGATGAAAGCAACAGGTGGGCTCCAGCCAGTAACTGTAAAACCCACAAAATGCACCTGTATAGCAGATGTTTCTGATAAAATGGCCTTTGACTGTAAATAGAAGCAGGTGTTTCTAAAAACTGGCAACTCCTTGTGCACATTCTAACTAATCATCAGAGAGCTATTAAATAGATAAGTTACAAAACAGCTCAAAATGTGTCAATAGACGTAGCTTTAGTCAAGAGCAGCTCTGAGCCTAAAGACAGGAAAATGTGGCAGACACTGGTTATGAAAGATGCAGGCAGAAACAAACAAATCTCTCTACAGAGCATTTGGTTTGACTAAAAAGTCCAACGAGGGATTGCTTGGATGATTAGCCGTCAATATGACAGGCCTCTGTTGCTTAGGAACATGACTATTCTTCCTGAATTGTCACTTCACTTGGTCTGCTCTGAACAGCTTCAAAATTGACAGCAGTTGTAATTTCCCCTCTAAATATGAATGTTTAGCGCAGCAAATCTCCTGTTGTCCTCGTTTTGTGTGCACCAGCCTTTTTATGCATGCCCCAAAGCATGATTTGCCCTGCATGATCTTCCATTAAATGTTTATTTGTTGATTTATTCACTTACACCAATCAGCCATAACCACTTGTCTTATATTACGTAGATGCCACTTCATACATGGACTTCACAAGAAGTGCTGTGGTATCTACACCAAGACTTCAGCAGCAGATCTTTGTTGTGTAAATTCCTGTACATTGTGAGGTGAGGTCTTCATGGATTGGACTAGTTTATCCAACACATGCCACAGATGCTCGATCAGACTGAGCTCTGTGGAACTCTTTGTTTTGTTCCTCAAACGGTTCCTGAACAATTTTTGCAGTGTGACAGGGTTCATCTTGATGAAAAGCCCACTGCCATGAGGGAACACTATTACCAAGAAAGGTTGCCAAGAGTCAAAGTACCATTCACATGAATGCCAATGTCCCAGCAGAGCATTGCCCAGAGCATCAACCTGGCTCACCCCCCACAGTGCACCCTGGTGCCATCTCTTCCCCAGGTAAGCAACACGCATGCACCTGGCACCACTGTAATACAATAATCAGTGTTATGCTCTTTACCTGTAAGAGGTTTTATTGTTATGGGTGTTTTTTAAGGTTATTTTTCATTTCCAGGTCACAGAAAGTGTCCCGGTTAGCTTGAATGGGATGTCCTGACACTCTGTGACAAAATATTTCAGCCAGTTCTAAGCGCTCCCTGATGTCAGTTGCCATGGTAACCACCCAGCACCAGATAAAAGGGTGGGGTGGGGGGTGAGCGAGCAAGCAGGAAGGGGAGAAGGAGATGCCCAAAGCAAGGAGGGGACAAGCTGTTAGCTGTGTGTAATTCTGTTAGTGAGAGCAAATGGGGGGCTACTGAGGGGTTGGTGTGTGTGTGTGTGTGTGTGTGTGTGTGTGTGTGTGTGTGTGTGTGTGTGTGGTGTGTGTGTGGTGTGTGTGTGTG
>JBBPDE010000038.1:177548-205870 GCA_037974605.1 Nannopetersius ansorgii | reverse complement strand
TGTGTGTGTGTGTGTGTGTGTGTGTGTGTGTGTGTGTTTGTGTGTGTGTGTGTGCGTGTGTGTGTGTGTGTGTGTGTTTTTTCTACTGTACAGAGGGGAGGAATACAGCAGGCTGTCTAAAGTGATTGCTTTCGTCTAAACCTAATCTACCTCCTGTGTGTGAGGGAGCAGTCAGGGAGGAGGAATAGAGGGATAGAGAAAGAAAAGAGAGAGAGAGAGGGAGAGAGAGAGAGAGAGAGAATGAGGAGAAAGATTGAGCGAGCCGCCATTCCTTTTTCCATAAATCCCTCCGCCAAACATTTCAACCCAGCACGCCAGGACGGAGAAATTAATGAAAGGAGGATTGAATAAAAAGCCGTGTAAAATATTTCTGTCACGCTCCCCCAGTAACAAGCCTGTTTGATGAGGCAATGTAATCAAATCACAGCATAAGGGGAGGAGAGTGTTCCACCTTAAAGGCATGATTTTTCAAAGTAAACGCCATTACGTTATTTCGTACCCCCAGCGAAATATTAATTTCACTTCATTCCGTGCGTGCGATAGGTGCCGTTATCTTTCTAAGCCATATGCCACTTTCTCTGTTTCCCTCCCCAATCAACTTATTTGATGGGGAATTGTATCCACAGCTGTACACGTCTGGCCACATTTGCATGAAGACAAATCAACAACCTGTGACAAAAACAGTGTTGCGTTGAAAAAATTTCTGTTTTATTATGTATTAGTATTGCAGTAACAGGGCGCTGCACTATGATTACAGATCAGCACTTATTTGATATTCTGTATTGATATCTAAAATACTGGATAAAAGAGTAAAAAAAGAGAATGCTTTGCCACATCTAGCATTGATTTTATCGTACATTTAGTCACTATACTAAAAATACAGCTCCTAAATTGTTCACACATTTGAACATTATATTCCCGATAACACATTTTTAAATAACTCCAAATTCTCATTTCACATACTGCTCAACTAATTTCTTTTTGTGATGTTTTTTCTTCCTGTGGGGCACTAGAGTAGATAGAGAGTGGTATCTTTAGATAAGAGCTTATTTCAGTACTGGTATTGATGTCAGAAAACTTGGTATCATGACACCTGTGGATGTTATATTTGACATCAGTCCTTTTGCACAGCGGTGTTTTCTCAATGTCCTCTGAGTAATCCATTCACACTGTGAAAGAAACTATGAGAAATGACCACAAAAAAGCCTTTATTGTGTGTACAACAGTAAACACCCGGGACATCCACATTTCTGTGCCTCATTCAGGCACAGATTTCACTTCCATCACAACTTCATTGTGGCCAAGTTGCTTTTTTCTTAAAATAGGTCAGTTCAATTTTAAGAGCATTCATGTTTTTTTCTCCCCATCTTCCCCAGAACAATATTTTCTGTTGCTCCCATTGTCGTTGGCCTTGTATCTGGGCTAGCCATAAGAAAGATTGCCTATGGTTTATGAGTCGTAAGTCTGCCAAATTGCATGGGCACTTATCGCGATCATTAGTTTCCATTCAGATGGCAGAAGGACAAGGAGCGAGCGCCGCTGTTCTCGGCCCTCTCTTCCCGCTGAGCCACATCAGGGGCTGAACAGAATGTGAGGCTTTCATTGCGTCTGGGGGATATAATTTCTCCGCTTTTAATAATGCATTACTATTCAACATAGCAGCCATTCTCTTCCCCCAGGACCTTGATTGGAAATCCTCAAGAGTTCTCCAGCAAATGTTTGGGTTTCACACATGCATGTACCATGATTTGAAAAGAGTTTTTGCTCAGGGGAATTCCAAGCTGCCTTACTTTGATCAACGTCAGTCTCTCTCATTCTAATTAGGACCCCATTCAGTTTGAGGTACTCGATTCAATACTCGATTCAATGTGGATTATTGATTATTTATTGAACAAAATACCCTTCAGTGACTGATAATAAATATTTTTTGATGGGCATCCATTTTTACAGCCATATGCAAAGTCTGGGCATCCCATGTTTTGGTATGTTCCTCTAATGAGAACACACATCTGCACTGTTTAATGCACAATTATTGTTTATTTGCTAAATGCACTATTTAACCTTTAAAAACATAGATAAGCCTGTGCCTTTGTTATGGCACTATTTACATAATGCAGACCCAAAAAAGATCTGGCTACTAAGATGTACAGGGGAAAAACCATTATTAGGTGTATTCTCTGTGGTTAGTGTATAATCTGAGAAAAACAACAAAATGTCAAATCTGGCCATTTGCACATAACCGGATATATTTAGTATTAATATATGAAGTCTTTTAGGCTTAAATGCTCTACTCTACATGGTTTGTTTTTGTTCATTGAATCAATTTTATTGTTTGGTCTTGGATACCGCAGATTACTTAAATAAACATCAAAAATAATCAGTTAATGACTTGTTTATGAACATAATCAACAGCACAGCCCTATTGTTAAATGCTATATTCACCTAAACTCGTGTTTTTACTTTGGCTTTTTTTTTTTAGCACAACAGGTAAATGATATTGCAGCAGATGAAAGGATGCACAATGCACACATGAATAAACAAATGGATGAACAGATGGAAGGACACATAGCAGGGTGGAGTGAGGTAAGCTGAGGGAAACATCCACACTGCTGAATTTGATCACAATTATTCCATACTCCAGCGTTGTTCGTTCACTGAGCCGCAGACATAATTACACGCTTGCTGGAATTATAAATGCTCGGCGCACACCAATAAATCCATTTCATAAGAGCAGCCCTCCTGTGCCTGCCTTCAGCAAAGCAAGAGCCTCATCCGCTAGTGGGCAAACCCTGGAGTGGCCAGTAAAAACAAGGACTCCGGAGATGGCCCTTGAATATATAAAAGGGAACACGGAGAGGACTGTATGGTTTGTAGAAAGGGCATGTGGATCCAGAGCCATGACATTATTAACTTGAGACATTTTTCCAAGCCCGCAAAAGTCACCTTATATTACAGCAGGTCATTCAGTAAAGGTCTTTACCTCTGGGTTGAAACATTTCAAGTGCGTGAGACTGATACATGGCTAAATGTAAATGTGGATCTAATGGTAGGTTGTATATTTATATAAACAGATGCAACATATTTATTTGTTTTCAGCATGACAGTCATTTTCTTAAGAGGTATATAGTATATTGTTAGCGATTTATGTGTATTCACCTCAAGGGCCCATGTCATTTGATTTGATGAAGCATGTAAACATGATTACATTTACATTTACATTTACGTCATTTAGAGCGACGTACATCAGTGCTTAAGAAGTTTCTTACCTGAAAAACAGCTTAAATCTATGTCAACTATATAACTAAGATACTGCAGTCAGAGCATCTATACAACAACTGTCACATTAAAGAGTCATAATGTAGCACTCACACCCTAGTCCATTCCGTTCATTAATGGAAAAAAGGCTACAATTCACAGTTGAAGTGATGTCATAAAAATGCATTTGCATACACTGAGCAACCATAAGATGGAAACTACCTGCCTAATGCTGTGTAGGTTCTCCTAGATCTGCCAGAACATCTCTGGTTTCCCAGCAGAACATTGCTCAGAATATCACACTGCCACTGCCAGCTTGCCTTCTTCCCACAGTGTCATCTCTTCCCCAGGTAAGCAACACACATGAACCTAACTGTCCACATGGTGTAAAAGAAGACATGATTTATCAGATAAGGCCACCTTTTTCAATTGCCATATCGTCCAGTTCTGATGCTCATGTATCTATCTTATGCAAATTCAGTGGGGAAGGTTAGCATGGGCACTCTGACCAGTCTGTGGGATATTTGTAGGATCAGACTAGACATTTTAGCCTTCACTCCCCACAGGCACCCATGACCTTGTCACCAGTTCATTGGTTGTTTTGGAGATGCTCTCTTGCTTCAGACATTTCAACCTTAAGAAGTCCAAAAAATCCCACCACTTGACATTTTAAAAGACATTGTCAATGTTATTCACTTAACCTGTCAGTGATTTTGTAGCTGTATTTAGAGAGTGTTTCTACCCTGACATCTTTTGGCATAATACAGGGTAGCCACTGAGAACAGAGTTCATTTAGATATATATTAGATATATAAGTCCTAAAAGCACAGTAATTAAAACAGTCTTTTTAGAGGCTTTAAGACAGATTTCATCATGATACACTTGGACGTAATTAATCGGGTATGATTTAGAATTATTTACATTGTAGTGGTGTATAAACAATTAATACATGTTTTGGTGAGGGAGGGCAGGGGTTGCACGTTTGACAGCATCTTGTAAATTTTATTTTGACTGAAAAATGTGTGCACAAGTTACTGTTACTAATTTATAACAATTTATTTACAACGTTCCACAATTGATGTTGTATTTTACACCACTGTATACTCTTATCTATGGTAAATAAACAACACATGGTTATGTAGAATAGCGCGATTCTGTTTTAGTTCTGGACGCTGTGGAAGACTAGTGATTTTGTTGTTGAAAATACATCAACTGTGACAACAAGTCATAGTCTACCTCAGTGACCAGGATACACACCCACAAACATTCCTCATATATATATGGATTATTGATATTTACCAGAGAAGTAGTCTTAAGAACAATAGCTGGTTAAAAACCTGAATTGAGATGTTTATTGTGTTATGATGGTAATAATCTGTTGTTTCCCCAATTATTATTGCTTTCTGTCATGTTCTTTTAAGCAAATTGTGAAATAAAAAACAATTCACTGAAGTTTTTGTTCATTTCTTGAACAATCAAATAACCAACGGTTCACACAGCAACATAAAACATGCAGCAGCCTTTATCACAATAAATGTTTGCTGTTTATTTAAACGGGGAAATAAAATATCTCTTTTACGGCCAAGAATACAGGGGACTGGATGAATAGGCGCAATATCAGTCTGTACCCATCAGCCCTACGAAATTAAATGGCACAGTATTGTTCTAAAAGCAATTCATTTTCTTACAGCAATTTGACGGTAAGGAAAGGACGAGGGGGGATATAGCTCATATTCATGTGGCATGTAGCCATGGCTACCACTACAAGTGGTGTGGTGTACAAAGAGAGAAGAGCCTTGGGAATGCTTGAGAAATCCTTACTGTTTGTACTTGATGTTGCGAGTAGGCTCCAGCATAAATGACATTAAATGTGATGGGTTTCAAGAGACGAATTCAAAGCAAGATGACTAGCCTGCATGCCTGAGAAACAAAAAGCAGCTCAAGATAATGCATGGTTCATTAGTGAGAGGCTTTCGGGTTAGTATTTCAGCATTTGTGAAGATAACATAGGTCATATGAGTCATGCACTAAGCATGAGAACCTTCTCTTTTCGCTTTAAACTCTGATCTCTCTGAATTAAACACTGTTTCTCTTGTACCTACACATATTGGCCGATTTATCAAAAAAAAAAACTACTATATGTGCCATTTGTGGGGACCACCACTAATCAGATATGACATACACTATTGTGCCATGCTGGTGTCACTGCTGTGCTGAGAATGGTCCACCACTCGGTATCTGGCCCCTGGCCTTTTTCTTGATGGATGAGGTAGAAAAACTGAACAGCAACAAATGGACTACTGAGGGGGCACATATTTTGTCTGGAAGCCATTTATGAGGGAAAGATTTGATCAGTTGTGTTTTGATTCTACATTAGGATTATTAATTGCACAGATTGCACAATTCAATGCACATTTTACATTAATTGGCTTGTATAAAGCCGATTTTACAGACTGGTTTGAAAAAAATACATTTCACAGTCTTTCATGGAAGATGCAAATTTTACATGAACTGACTTGACACCGAAGATGAGTGAGAGAAGTTCTTATACACTGATTCCCATGCTTCCCCGGTCCTGTCCACTCTTTTTGGGCTATACGGTTAGTTGTTATAGCTCTTGTGATTGATCTCAGCCAAATAATGTAGAAAATCACTGAGAAACAGACTAGCCTCCATGCCCTCAAGGTGTTTAACTCCACATTGCCCTAGGAGTGCAGCCTTTCTCCCCACTCTCCAATTAGGCTTTAACCATGAACTTGTGATGACCTAAGCCTGCTGTCAGTGAATAGCTCAGTCTCAGCTTCATGCCAGAGGCAGGGTTGCAGGTAAGGTCATGTATGTAGGCCATGCTTTAGAGCACAAACTACACTCCCAGGCTGCTTCATGGCTGCATCTGTGATATTTCATTATTTTATCAGTACACTTTGTAAGATGTATGGGGTGATTTCAGATGCAAGGTGGGTTTGGTGCTACTGTCTGGATAAACATCAACCAAATAAATGAAATTAAAAAATCACTTTTGTCACATCACGTGTCACTGGTAAAAACGGTACAGAACATGTAAGTGAACTGCTCGTATTCAAAACTTCACAGGGCAGCAACAGTATGATAACACACAAAGAACCATACATCATATATTAGGATGACTATTAGGATGACAGAGAAAAAAATAACAATATAAACACAGTGTAAAGTGTAGATGTGCCCAGGGTACATTGTACTTAAATACAAAATGTATACAGTGTATATGTGGAAAATATGTACAGTGTAAAATGCAGATGTGCCCAGGGTATGTTGTGGATATGTGCAAAATATGTAGAGTGTAATAAGTAGTTATGCCCAGGGTAAGTAAATCAAGTCAAGTAGGTTTTATTGTCATTTCGACCAACACAGTACACAGTGAAATGAAACAACACAAAAACAGAGCAGAACAAAACAGATCACCACACGTGATCACCACACGTGCAGACAAGACAATAAGAGTGTGCAAGAAAAAGACACAAGAGCAACAGTTGTGCATACGTACAAATATAGAGCGTGTAAAGTGTAGATGTCCTTGCAGCTTTCCAAATCTAGATTTTCATGCATGGGAAATCTCCCGTCAGTTTAAGCTATTATTTGGCAATACCTAAATGATTTGCTTCCCCAAATAACTTAAACTGTTAATCTTGTCTTTAAAAGCATACAATAAGGCCTGGCTGTATTTAACACAGGCGTTTGGAAAGTCAACCACATGACGTCACTCTGGCTGGGCAAAAATCTCAGTAAACGCATCCGTTATGTTTTTTTACCCACCCATATTCAGGAAAGTTCCGCCTGTCCCTAGCTAGGGTTGGCTACTAAATTTTCACCTTCCTAGCTCTGATTGGTTAGATACGCACCTTGATGGGCAGTCCACCAATTGTAGCAAAGGAGCTAAGGAGTTGCCGGAATGCGGGTGAGAAGTAAAAGATGGAGACGGGAGCACCAGTAAGTTGGGAAGTTTTTAAATCTTGATTCCAAAATAAAGTGAAGAAAAACAGTGTTTGTGGTTTGCTGTGACATTTTTAAAACGTATTCATTCACGGACAGCTGTCTGTGCAGCTCATGTGATTAAAGTTAACTGTTTTAAGAGGTAAAATGATGCTACAAACAACCTTTAAAACTTTTGTTTTCTTTTCCAGAGCTCCCGGGGCTATGGGGGCTAATCGATGTAGCATCGAAGCTAACAAAGCTATATTTTTATATCATATTTCGACAACAGTCGCCAGTGAGCTCGTAAATGTAGTATAAAAGGTTACTTAAAAGTAAAAGTTACTGTAAGCGTTGATCTAGCCGAAGTTTCCAGTTAGCTGCAAAGCAAAAAAAGTGCTGGTGCATTATTAATTTATTATATATGCTTTTATGCACACAAACGTCTATATTTTTATACTGTCTGTATAGTGTACTTTTTAAACTATACTGATGTGTAGTATAGCTTTTATTCTAATGGTCATGTTGCTCTTCTGTTGTTCTGTCCACTTTCCTGCTGTAATAATGCACATTTCCTACTTGCAAGACTAATATACATTTTTACATTTACATTTTATGGCATTTAGCAATAAAAGGTCATCCTATATTTTACGTAAATTTAATTTTGTTAAACTTAATTTAATTTTATAATCATCAAATGAAACTGCAGATGCATTTCTAGCGATTTTAAAGTCATTCACATCTACATTATCAATATATAACTTACCAGGTTCTATTTTTTGGTGCCTGAAAAGTCTTACTAAGTCTTGTATTGAGTTCATAAGCATTTATTTCCTTTTTTGTAACCACATTTCTTTCTCTCATTTGAACAGCATTCTTAAAATGCCCCAGATCTTCAGAGCTTTAGGGGTCTGCTAGCTGGCTTTGCCATGTCATCCAAATCAGGCAGCCAGGGGAAGGCAGAGGATACTGCAGTGCAGGTGGCAGTGCGAGTGCGCCCACTGCTCCCCAAAGAGGTCCTGCACAACCACGAGAGCTGCATCACCACCCACCCTGAAGACAGACGGATCACTCTTGGTCACGATCGCCACTTTCACTTTGACTTTGTGTTCGAGGAAACCTCTGCTCAGGATGAGGTCTATATAGGATGTGTGCAACCGCTCATCGAGGCCTTCTTTCAGGGCTTCAATGCCACCGTCTTTGCATATGGCCAGACAGGCTCAGGCAAAACCTTCACGATTGGGGAGGCAAACATATGTGAGTTTTTGGTACTAAATCATAATTATTAATGAAGAAAACTGCCTTTTGATTCAAGTAAATCCAGTGCATTGCAGTGTGATAGTCATTACAATGTAATGCATGCAGCTCCAATATTTATGTTCTGAACAGGCTTATTTTTAACCATGTACATAAAAATATGTCAGAATTAAAGCTGAACGATATTAGGAAAACATGGGATATGCGATAATGTTGTTGAGTGTTGCGATGGCGATATCACATGCAGTAAGTAAGTAAAAACTTAGCCTTTATAGTGTTAATGTTTTTCTGTTTTATATTTGCTGGTAACATAGACTCCAGAAACTGACTAGTGAAATGCAATACTTCCATTCCAACATTTTTTTTTTTAAAGAATTTACTTAAACAGAGCATTTAATGCTTCCCATAAAACATTTGAACCATTGTTGATCTGAAAATATTTTTGTACATGTATACAATCAATTATTTAAATCTTAAATAAAGGTAAACATAATTTAAATTATAGTAAGCTTTTACCCAGAAAAAAAAATAGCAAAAGGAACAATCTATAATAGCAGCACAGAAGATGAAGAAAACTGCCCAGTGATTGTTTTTGCCCTCTTCTCTGTGGCACTGGGTGAAGAGTTTTGGAAAAACACCATTTATTGCAGTTCAGTCAGTTTTTCATGATATGTATATTTTTTCGCGATATGTGTATTGCGCATGTTGATATCGCGATGACTGTAAATTTGCGATATATTGTGCAGCCCTAGTCAGAATCATAAATTACTGCTTCAAAATAATCACAGCGTATTGTAAACAGAGCGTGACAGGCCTGGTGTTTTAGGTATTTGTCTCTGTTAGCGATGTTTCTCATGCTAGCTGTATATTTTCTAAGTCCAGTGAGTTTTCTGGGTTAGAAGAGGCTTTTGCCTGCTTCTCATTAAAATCTCTCTATGAGTTCACACACATTTGAGATGCCAATAACACTTCCCCCGGTGCAGCTGTCACTGCGCGAAAGCACAGCCCCTCTTGCCATCTGAGATCGTGCTTTTTTGGCATTTGGCTGTGGAGAGCTATTACTAACCCACTGCTGCTTCTTGGCCGCAGCCTCCTTCAGAGATGATGAACAAGGGATCATTCCCAGAGCTGTGGCGGAGATCTTCAAACTACTGGACGAGAATGACCTCAGTGACTTCTCTGTCAGAGTGTCCTACCTCGAGGTTTACAAGGAGATCTTCAGAGACCTTTTGGAGGTTGAGACGGCGAGCAAGGACATTCATATCCGGGAAGATGACAAAGGCAACATAGGTGAGCTTATTTCTCATTTTGAAGTATTTCAGTTAGAACCAGTTAAATGTCATGCAATAAGCAGAGCTTGTTTTTCATTCCAAAATAGAGGTTTGCATGGATTTTTTTTCATATTTGAGTTTGAATACTCAACAGTGCTGTTACGGTAAATCATCATTTATTATTACATTTCTCAGCAAACTAAGTTTGCATTATAAGGAGTGAAAATCAAATACTATAAGTAGTAACCAGCACAGGCATCTGTCATTTCACTTGCAGCCCACATGCTGTAAATATGAGAGTGAACAACAAAAGAATATAAGCACCCCATTGCTAAAATTATAGCAAAAAGTACATACTGCTCCATTGTTTTGTTTTTTTTACTTGCGAAGGTTTTCAAAGCTCATGCAATAAGTGGAGCTTGAATAAGCAGTTTATGGATGCATTTGCAGGCTCTGTTCTGAGCGCATTACAACTGTGCCAGCTCAATTTAGTGCTCCTTTAGATAGCAAATACATTAAGCCAGCAAGCATGTGAGTTACAAATGTGCTATGTTTTGTTTATGAAATATGTTTTATGCTTTTCACACTTATTTACATAAACAGACATACTGGATGCCCTGCAAGTGGGTTAGAATGCAACAGTAGTAGTACATACATGCATTATGGTTACTTTTAATGCAGAAACAATTGGTTTAACGACCCTCCCACCCACTATGTGGCAGTACGGACTATAAAGCGCTTTCAGTTGAAATATTTGCTGTAAGCACTGTGGTCGATCTCTTCAAATCATGCTGTTGGAGTAAATATATTAATGCAGAGTTAATGCACAATTAAACTTCAGCGTTCGATGTTGTATTTACAAGCAACACAGAAATAAGAACAACACACCAGCTCACCAGATATAACATAGAGGTTGAACGGCCTTTTCTTTTTCACCAGTGAAAAAACGATAAATGTGATGAGTTTTTACTTTGGACAGCTGTACTTTGTTTTGTCATGCTGTGGGCTGTCATCTAAGAAGCACCAGGTGTGTGTGTTACTTTCTGATGAATGCCCAAATGTATTGCAAAATCTTATATATACTTTTGTGATATACATTGCATAGTGGAGTATGTTTTGCAGTGTCATACAGTCACTATTTTGTTGTGGTGGTGGAAAAGGCTTTTCTGGAGTGTGTGTTCATTTTAATGAACCTTCGGGGTGATCTGTGTTTTTCACATGGCAAATACAGTTAATACCATTGCCAAGCTAATGCATTTATAGGTTTATTTTTTCAGTATAATACAGATCTGGATGAGTGACCAGTGAAGTACCACATGTCTTGTATTGCAATAATATTTTGTTCTATTCGTTTATTAGTCAGTTATAACTATTAGTCACCTATCTTTTATCTGCAATGTCCAATATCATTGTTTTGCCTAGTCCTGATACTGCAATTCAATGCTTCTCCCCTGGGAAAACAGCTAGATTCTCTCCAGGCTTCTGGCCATAGACAGCACATGGTACAACTAGGACTGAATCCAAATAGCTGAGTCCCTGTCCACTTTGAAGGCACTGAATGAAGGAAGTATTTTTTCCTGTGTTTTCTCACAGTTTTTTGTGGAGTGAAGGAGTGTGAAGTGGAAGGGCTCGATGAGGTTTTGAGTCTTTTAGAATCTGGGAACACAGCCCGGCACACAGGAGCCACCCAGATGAACCCTCACTCCAGCCGCTCTCACACCATCTTCACCGTGCTCATGGAGCAGCGGCGTGGCGGCTCGCGGGGCACCAGTGGGACCCTGCAGATCCTCTCCTCCAAATTCCACTTTGTTGACCTCGCCGGATCTGAGCGCATCCTCAAAACCGGTAACACTGGGGAGCGGCTCAAGGAGAGCATTCAGATCAACAGTGGACTTCTAGCACTGGGAAATGTGATTGGGGCGCTGGGGGACCCCAAGAGAAAAGGCACACATATTCCTTACAGGGACTCCAAAATCACCAGGTAGAAAACTTAATTTATCATTTCTCATACAGTGGTTCCAACACAGAGTACTACCTAAAATTATTAGTATGTGCAATAGTCTTACCATGTGCAATATCGTGTACAGTTTTAGTTTCGGGAGCTAAATCATTTCATCAAGTGCAATATCTTTTTAATTTTATGCAGTAAACTTACTGTGTGAAATATCATTTTATGTCAATATTACTGTACAAAACTCCTGAAAAGGCTTTTTGTGATAAAAGAAATTCACTTAACTATACATTACTTTTCTATAGTAGTAATACATTTAGTAATAGCATTTGTGTATAGCGTAGTATATTTCATATTGAGTATTTTTTTGTTTTTATTTGATTTATTTACTCTTTATATTTTATATTGATCTTTGTCTCTGTGGTTCTGTGCAGTCATAAGCTAAACAATGTCCTCTGAAGTTTTCTGAATCTGATTCTAATAAGAAATTAGTTCTGTCATATTAGATATATAATGAGATCCATAGCATGAATTACTAAAATATGCTAACACAGCTAATAGTGAACTAATGGGGGCACACTTGCATTTTTCTACTTGATTGTAACTCGTGGCTTTCATCCATTTATTTCGATGTTTTCACAGGATCTTAAAAGACTCTCTTGGAGGCAATGCCAAAACACTCATGATTGCCTGCATCAGCCCATCATCCTCTGACTTTGACGAGAGCCTCAACACCCTCAATTATGCTAAACGAGCACGCAACATCCAAAACAGAGCTATGGTGAATTGTCGTGGTGAGCCAGACCGGGTTGAAGGCCTGGAGCTCCAGATCAAAGCTCTCAGACGGGCTTTGGAGAACCGACAACGTTCAGAAACCCGAATCCTTGCGCGGTCAGACACAGAGCGTCGTACACGACCCCTTGAGCCTGACCTGAGCAAGCTGCAGGCAGAGAGTGCCCACTACAGGACGTGCACAGACTCTGCCTACAGGCTGCTTATGGAGCTCCAGGGAGAAGGAACGCTGAACTCTGGCCAGTTGCTGCGGGTAAAAGAGTGGCTTTGTGCCGTGGAGGAGGAGCGCAGCGGCCTGACCACGGCCTCGGGGCTGGACAGCGGCATTGAGAGCAGCTCCACGGAAGACACTGCTGCACTTAAAAAGGGACGAGCGCTTCTAAAGGGACAGGTAGGCCATTCCTCAGAGGCTCCAGTAGAGGCACATTGAAGCTCGTTGCTGATTGCATACATGCACAAATGAGTTCACCAAGACAATTTTTTTCAACACATGACAGTACACTAAATGCCCTTCAACCCAGAATAATTTTGCAAGCAATGAATGTAAAATAATTTTGTAAAATTCAATATTTCTGAAAATTGTAAAAGAAATGAACAAAAATGCACAGACCTGCAAAGTATGTAAACTGTTTCACAAAGATTGTTATGGCTCATTCGTGGAAAATTGCTATTATATTGAAAGTACATTTCCAAGTAGGACATTTCTAACTTGAATCATCTCTTACGTCATGCCTTATTTTGCTATTTTCATGCTTGTCTTTGGTGTTTCAGGAGCAAAATCATGCAAAAGAGGAGTGGAACAGAGAGAGGGAGGATTATATTTCCCAGCTGCAAGCCCAGATCCAACAGTTAGAGCAGGAAAACACTGACTTCCTTGCTGCCCTGGAAGATGCAATGGAACAGTATAAACAGCAGGTAAGAAAACATGAGAGTTTAGCCGTTTGTAAAATATTAATTGTCATGGTTGATTTAAAAAAAAAAAGTAGAATTTATTAATCAGCAAGGCCTCATTTTCAGAGTGACAAACTCCAGGAGCAGCAGGATCTCATAGCAGAGTTACACAGTCTATTGGCCCAGCCTGGTGGGATGGGGCTGCTGCATCTGAAACAAAGGCCCCATACAGCACCCATCAACTCTATACAGCAAACAACACTCACCCTTGGCCATTTAGCACATCTCTACAATGGAGACACTGGGGAAAGTCCTTCTCGACAGGTGATTCCCTTTTGATATGGTTCATACACATTGAATACATGAATAGACAAGAGAAAATTAGTTTTGATGTTGCATGTATTGTAATTAGAATGTTCCAGTAAAGCTTAAGTTTAAAATGTATTAGAACAATAATTTTCATGCAAATATATATTCTTTGTATTTTGTGCTTTCAGGCTGGCCTTGGTGTTTCCATAGACGGCTGTTCATTTTCAGAGCAAATCCAGTGGAATGGTGGACAAGGGGAAAAGGAACAGGGGTCCCATGGAGGAGCAGAGGACAGAGAAGGAGAAGATCTACCCAGTAAAGGGTGCAGGGACAAACACAAGTATGGATACTGATCTAAAACTGAACTTGCCAGTATTTTACATATTAGTAGATACTAGTGTTGGGCATATGGTGTGTCCGAAACTACGGTGTGTCCAAACTGCGATTTTAAGGCGTAGTGTGCTCTACGCTAAAACTCAGTGCACTGAAAGTACTCGGATGCGGCACTGAAATTGGCCAGAGAACGCAGTGCAGAAAGATGCACACTAAACGGGCGCCATTTTGACCACGTAGCGGAGGGGGCGGGACTTTCAACGTGTTTTCGAGTTGGATAATCAGAATCAGAAAACTTTATTTATCCCAGAGGAAATTGCAAACAGTGAAATACAAGCACAAGCGGAGGCAGCTGGTTCGTATAAATGTAAGTAACGTTAATAAAATTATTTTACTGATGTACACTGTGGTAAAACCGGCAAAAATTAAAAATGATAAGTCTAGCTATCATTATTGAATTAAAATGATGCACTTGCTGTTGAAGCTGCTGTAGGTAGAAGGCGGGCATTAGGATCCAGGCGAAGCTACGCGGCACTTCTTGTTAGCGAGTAGCAACCGGAGCCCGTTTAGTAATATTTATCTGGTAGCGCCTTTTGTACTCAGTTCAACAGAACAGTACTATGAGTGTCCATAACTGTTCACTGCTTAACTTTACTTGTTTCCTTAAGTGAAAGGGAAGGTTTGTTGAAAAGTTTTTAGCCCTCTATACACGCTAATTTTTTTCCTACAACCCTGGGGGCTAAGCCCCCCTTGTCTTTCTGCCCTAGTGACGTCCCTGTTTCACAGTAGGCATTCTCGCCCCCTGCAGTGCAATTCGGCTAGGTTTACATCAGCGCTAAAAAATCAAGGTGAAAGTCATCATAGCTTGCGTAGTATAGACCCAGCTCCCAACCCAACTTTGTGAATAGATTAACAGCAATGTTTTTTTATCGCCCGATAAGAGTCTCACGTTAATGCAGCACGTTAACGCCGAAAACGGCCCACCATTAGTAGTTACACATTATTTACTTAGAATTTTAGACATGAGTGTTTTTAGTGTTTGCCAGTCTGGACAGGGGCTGACATGCCAGACATGGTCCCTGAAGCCCACATACAGAAACCAGCTTGGGTGCAAATGATCTCTGTAGAGCTCTGTAGAAAGTATAAACGAACACAAAATACACCTGAATAGCACCTGAAATATGTGAAAGACAGTAATATGACGAAGACAGTAATATCTGCAGTGCACTGTGCTCACTGTGGTGGAAGTAGCTGCCTATTGTCACAAAAAGGACATGTACGTAGTTTTCAGTGCACTGTAAAATCCAAAAAAATTCCTGACCAGCTCCTGTCCACAAAAACTTCACTTTTTTTTCTCGCAAGCCCAATGATCCAAATATTGCCGTAGTATACTGTAGACTTAACTTTTTTTGATTTTGCATTTCATATTGTTTTCTATTGTTTTTTTTATAGATGCGTTAATACTACCTGGTCAAAGAAGGATGCACCATTTCAAGCTTCTCCTGGACGAGCTAGAGCGCCTCTTTCTCAAGTGCTCCATCCTTCCATATTACACTGCAACAGACGTACATGTGAGCTCACCACTGATGTTTATTAAACTGCCCACTCCCCTAAAATTATAAACTGACTAAAATTTAAAGAACAGCTCTTATTTCTCGCCAAATTACTTTCATATTTCAAGTATTTTTTAAAGATATGTCATATCTCTATATTCATCGTCCTTTGTTGTGTGTGTGTGTGTGTGTGTGTGTGTGTGTGTGTGTGTGTATGTATGTGTGAGAACAGCTAACAGCAGCATAGGGGAGAGCTCAGTGCTGGAGAGCCTGAGAGGCTGTGTGTTGGAGATGGGCTCAGAAAGGGGTCTGTTCCTGGCTCAGCAGAAGATCAGGGAGCTCTCCATCACCATTCGAATGAAGGAGGAGCTCATCAAAGAGCTGGTCAAAACAGGTAGTGTGCTTATTAATGAAGTCTGTCTGTTGATAATTCTAATGATAGAAAGGCAATTATCATTCCTAGTCCCATAAATGCCTTTCACCTAACACCTATGATCCTCATGATGTATTTTATTTGCTAAATGCTGGAGCAGGGAACATGCAAAAAATGGATAAAAAAAATTAGATTTTTTTAGGATAAAAAAAAACCTCAGCACTTAAAAGGTAAAATATCTTAAGTTATATGAATGGTTATCAGAATCATTACTCTTTGGATTTGTGTGTAAGAATACATTTATTTAAATTTCGTTTATTCAGTCACACTCTGGGGTATTGTTTGTGTTTCTCTGAGCTAAACATTTTTGTCAAATCAGTTTGGTTGCGGTAAAAACAAAAAACATGCTTTTCTCCAGAATGACACTGTATCGTAGTTTTGCTTAGTGTTTTGGATTCTTCTTGGTCTTGCAGGTAAAGACGCTCAGGCCATGAACAGGCAGTACAGCCGGAAGGTGGCTGAGCTGGAGCAGGAAGCTGAGCAGGCCCGAGCCGAGCTCACCGAGGCCCAGAAACAGCTGCAAGACCTGGAGGTGCAGGGCAGCCGTGATGCCGCTGACCGCTCCAAAGCCCAAGAGTGTAGGAGGAAGATTGCAGCTGCGCAAAGCAAAGTGCAGGTCTTGCCTTTTTTTGATGACATGTTACACACATATTCAAGTTCACTGCAGAGCACCAAGAGACTAAGAACTGCAAGGGACTGCAGAGTATAACCATCCTTGCACCATCCTTTTCTTTCAGCAGTAATAGTTTAAGAGAAATCTGGCTAAGGAACTTTCAAGTGCTTGGGACAAACATGCTTAAGTTCTGCATCTAATTCCTAGTCTGTGTGTTTCCAGGTGTTGAAGCAGAGACAGCGGGACACAGCACAGCTGGCCTGTCTCTCCGTGCAAAGTGAGCGTCGTGTGCAGGAGCTGGAGAGGAGCGTGCAGAGTCTGCGGCAGCAGCAGGACCAGTTGCACCGGCGCCTGCGAGAGGAAAGCCAACAAAAGAGGCGGTTAGAGACTGAGATGCAGCGGGGCAAACATCGCGTCAAAGTGAGCTCATGCTTTGAGAATTTTTACTTCACAATGTTGTTTCAGAGGGTAAAATAACCTTGTTGGAATACAGTGTCCAGTGTGCAATAACAAGTAGATTTGGAAGTGTTTGACCTCTCTGGATTTGATATGGATATTGTTCTTTAGAAAGTGATACAGTGCACTTTGTAATTCAATGCATTATGTAGCTCACATTTCACCACTATTCTTTTATTTTGGGAAGAATTATTTAATACACTGAATGTGACTTAAGAAACCCATTAAGCAGCAGAGGAATATTCTTCTTTGTGGCCCAGAAATATGTGCTTGTAATATTTTATTGATGCATTTTAATTACTGCTTTCAATGATTGTTTACGCCTCTATTAAAAAGAGTTTTTGTTCATATATGAATTCTTGTTCAGGAGCTGGAGATAAAAAACGAGCAGCAACAGAAGATCCTACGGATTAAAACAGAGGAAATTGCTGCCTTCCAGAGGCAGAGGAGAAGTGGCAGTAATGGCTCTGTAGTCTCACTGGAGGAGCAGCAGGTACAACTCTGACCTTAGGAAAACTAACCAGAGCCTTATTGAAACATATTTGAAATATTATGTTTGGGAATCCTTAGGTCTGGTATCAGAATGTAGGTTGTTTTCTCAGTATTTTCGTATGTTTTGAAATTGTTAGACTATGTTACTTGTAGTTTTAGGGCATCTTGCAGCTTGTTCCGACACGTTTTGGAATCACGCTCTGTGCCTGTATTCTCTCTTGGCCTGGCATTTAAGCTTGTGTTTTGATAAAGGTGCTATTATGCTCTGTTCTGTGGCAAACGTGTTAAGTCATGTTTCAATTTGGGCAGTTTTCCACATGTCTAGCTGTACTTTGAATACAAATTTCATCACAAAATTCGAATTGCTGTCTGTTTTTTGACCAGTGTTGACATTTTTCTTCTGAACAGAAAATCGAGGAACAGAAACGCTGGCTGGATGAGGAGATGGAAAAGGTTCTGGAGCAGAGGAGAAGTCTGGAGGACTTGGAAGGGGAGCTGACTAAAAGAGAAGAGATCCTGGCCAAAAAGGAGGCATTGCTGCTGGAGCGCAGTGGTCTGGAGACCAAACGACTCCGCTCTAGCCAGGTCTGTATAGTCAGAGTATTTGCTCTGTTTTATTTGTGTGTTTGGCATTGGGGTTGTTGATATGGCAGACATACTTTGCAAAAGCCACACCTTTTCTCAGTCCAACTCTGGCTGATGACTGTTTTCAGTGTTTCAGTAGCAATATCTTTCATATCAGCCGTCCTATGTCACAGTCAAAGGGGATATATGCCAAAACTTTACAGACAAATACATGTCATCACATCAAAGCCTGCTAAAGTTGTGATTCCATTGTGTTGTGATTATTTTCCCTGGCAGGCTCTCAGCAAAGACCTGGTGACTCTGACGAGTCGAATTGAATCTCTGGAGAGAGAACTGAGTGAGCGAAACGGTCTACTGCGCAGTAGCAGTGCTCAGGACTCCCAGCAGATCCGTGAGGAGATCTCTAACCTGCGGCAGGAGAAGGACCAGCTCCTCAAACAGAGAGTGGAACTGGATGACAAATTGCGCCAGGGCAATCTGCTCTCCCCTGAGGTGGGTTTAAAGCATGCTGTCCACATAGAGAGTCTGACATACACAGATATATGTGCTTTGTTGACATTTGGGGCGTTATTAGCAAACATCCTATGGATTGGGTGTACTCATAATACATACACAGTTATTCTTATTTATGCTTCCACACAGTGTGGGCATGTGTTAACAGACAGTTGCAGAAGAGGGTAACAACACCAGACTCAAACATTCGCATTCAGTGGTGTGTGGGATGTTAGTTATTGACCTGAGGGTTTCCTCTTTGAATCTCACAGCAGTGTTGTTTTTCCATTTGTATCTGTTCTTTTCTGGATTCCACTTGATGTGCATACAGTTGCCTACACACTTTTGTGGTTTGGAACCATGGAAATTGTAATTCTACAGTTTTAAACAGCATTGTCATTCTCAAGCAAGCCAATTTGCCCATTTGTGTCTATTAAACACTCACTTTTTGTGTCTATTAAACACTCACTTTTTGTGTCTATTAAACACTCACTTTGCAGGAGGAACGCACTCTCTTCCAGCTGGACGAGGCCATAGAGGCACTGGATGCTGCAATTGAGTACAAGAATGAGGCCATCACTCAGAGGCAGAGACAGCTGAGGGCTTCAGGCAGCATGCTCACACAGTGGGAAATGAACCTGATGGCCAAACTGACTTACCTCTCTGCCTCTGAAACACGTGCACTACTTTGCAAGTACTTTGATAAGGTCTGCATCTCCTTTGTTGTGAAGATTCATGATAATATTCTCAGCATTGCCATAAGAATGTTTTATACTAGACTAAACTTTTTGGGCTGTTTTCCCAGACAGTCCTAGACTCTCCATTCATAATACTGTGAAGTATAGGACTAGGCTTAATCTGGCAAACCTGTAGTTTATTGTGTGAGCATTTTAATCACTATTGAATAGAAGTTATATTAACTTGCAGAAAGTTTTAAAACAAATGTATTTTTAATGTAAGTTTTAGAACACTGTGGACTCTTGTGGACCTTTGGCTCTTTGGAAATGTGTGTGGCTGTGTAAGATAAGATAAACCTTTATTTATTAGTGGGAAATTTGCATTACTATGTGGACAGTACATAGGTAAGAGCAGCAGAAACAGTAGAATAAAACTATACAACAACAGTACAGTATCATGGTAATTTAAATTAGTAAGACATAAGTTAAAAGTTACAAGAATACAAAAAGAAAATAAGAATGGATCAGGCTGCCACTAGTTGGGGGCGACGGAAGTATTCTGTGTGCCCAATAGGTGCTTGGCAGATGTGAATTAATTTCTTGTTAAGTTATAGTGTATTGTTCCTTTTGCAAAGAAAAACTTGTCACTTTGCTATGGAACAGTACCCAGTCTGGGAGCAGCACGGCCTCACTGGGGCAGTGCAGTACCAACTGGAACAATGGCTGAGTCATGTGCCTTCCCCTGGGTCACAACTAGAATTTTTTGAATATATATTGTGTTGCTTTGTGTGATTCTGAATAAATGAATGTATATAAAGGTGGTGTCCCTGCGTGAGGAGGAGCGGAGGCTGCAGATGGCGCTGGCGGAGCTGGAGATGCGGGCGGGGGAGCAGCAACACCTGGTGCAGTGGCTGGAGGCGGCTCTAGAGCGGCAGCAGCTTGATACTGACCGGCGACTCACGCAGCAGCAGAAAGAACATGAAAGGAACGTGCAACTCCTGCTGCAACAGTGCAGAGGTGGGACAGCTGAACATGAAGTACTACAGAATTAGTATGTCCTGTATGATGTAGTTATAGTGGGAAGACAATTATACTGAGTACTTACTTAATCTTTACAAAAGAAGTTTTGAATCTGAACTTTGAATTCAGATTTGAATTCATGTTCATGCACACAGTCATTATAACAGACTGCAGGACACACCAGGACAAGTTGGGTGTGAGGTATCTTTTATTGTGTTTTTGCAACTGTACAATAATTACATGTTTATCACACAGCAGTGTGTTCTTTAAACGGTGGCCTCATTGTAAAAAGAAAAATCCAGAAGGCATATAATGGTTCAGTTTTAACGAGTAACTTGATTGGTTGAACAATAGTGGATAGATGAATTGATAATAGAAAAAGTTTTGCAGCCTTTTAAACATTTTTTCTAATTGCTTTTTCATTCTTTTCATCACTTAGCTAACCACCTCTTTAAATAATGATATATTTATTAATTCGTTTTTAAGTTATCAGTCACATTCAGGGGGTAGGGAAGCTGAAGTTACTTCTAAGCCTTAAGCAAAGAATTCAGAAGAGCACCAGCTTAAAAGATTGTTTGCTCTTTTCAGCAGTGAGTCTAAAAGAAAAATGAAAAGGACATCTTTGAATGAGCTAGAGCTGATTTTTATGCCACTATAATTCAATAACAACAACTGGCTTTTTGAGATCTGAAACCACTAATACTGTCATGAACCAATGACTACTCTTTAATTTAATTGTTTAACAATCATTGGTCTACAAAAACAAAAACGCATTCGCGATGGCACAACAGATTTCAGGTTCCAAGTAAATTTTAGTGACAGTGGCCAGTCATTGAGTTCAGCTAATTGTCTTTGTTTTAGCAGAAGATAAGAGCAGTAATTCTGTGAATGAGAGTAAAAGGCAAGGAGAGGATGACTTGCTGGTTTATGTAGGGGCTCACAGCAGGGAAGAGCAGTCATTAGGCAAAGCAAATGATCAGGTATTCGTTGTTAATGTCATATTTAAAGAACAGCAATGGTCAAACTGTAATCATTCTGTTTCCGCAGTAGCCTTTTGAATCGCAGGCTATTTTAGTCATTGTGTAAACCTAAATCTGTTAAACCTGGGGGGGGGGGGTTTGCTGAAAAGAAACCTAGGAAGATGTTCTTTCTTTAATAGCTTCAGTAGTCAGTAGATCAGAAATGTGCTTTCTTAGAGTATTGATAGTGTAAGAACAAAAAACTAGAAGTTGATAAAAGTCCAAAGAGAGACCTATTTGTCAGTCTTTGTCAGTCTGATGTATTTGTCAGTCTGATGTTGGTGAAGGAAGTTCTAGTGTTTTTTTTTCTGACCACAGATCAAATGGATGAAGGTCTGGCTGGAAGGCAGCGACAGTACGAGGGCTTGATCCATAACCTCAGCAAAGAACTGAACCTGTGCAAGGCAGCCAACCAGGAGCTCAGCAGTAAGATAAAGGACATGTGTGGACAGACAAGCCTGTCTGGAGATCAGAGCAGGGGTGAGTGACTAGTTAACAACTGTTTTCATGTCCATTTCTTATATAAAAGTCTTTGTCTTTGACTCACCGAGGCATGGACTCTACAAGATCTCTGAAGGTGTGTTGTGTATCTGCACTATGACGTTACCAGTAGACCTTATACTATCCTATAATTGGTGTGTAATTGTAAAACAAGTATTTTAGGCTCCCTTAAGCAGAAGAGTAATTTGTGTTGTAGGTGGAGCAGAAAGAATTCAGTGCAGAGGAACTGGAGATGGTGCAAAATGCACTCCTGAACCTGACAGAGTGCACAAGTCGAGGGAGGAAATGCGGGAGCTGGTTCATGCGCCTCTTCCCCCCACATGGAGGCGCTCTTCCCTCCCCACAGACGACCAGCACGGCATGGAGGAGCTTCGACAAAGGGCAGCATGTGAACTCCCAGCAAACAGGATTATCCAACCCAATACGAACACTGCACATTGGAGTGGGACATCCTTGTTGTCCCTCAACAAACCACGGAGAGAATTCCGGAGATCAAGCCTTAACACAGGACCCATTGGTTCAAATTCTGCAATTATTGATGTTCGGAAAAATCCTGTATAGGAAATTTGGACAGCTGAACCGGTTTACTTTTATTACTATTGCTTATTCATGCATTACTGCCTCTTTCTGGTGTATTTTCAGGGCTAATCTGCCCTGAGCTTTTTTTTAAATCTGCAAACATTTAGTGATCTGTTTCATTTTGTACAGTATAAAAGCACTTTTTATGGACTGTCCAATGTTTTTTTTTTTTGACAGATTTTGTCTCCTGTTCACCCTGCTTCAACACATTTTAGTTGAATGTACATCTTAAGAACATCTGTCTTAAATAATCATGCATGATTACTGTCATACATTAAAAAAGTTAATATAAGGTTTCCCCCCCTGATATTCACGTTTCCTTTAGTTCATGTCTCTGGTTACTGTAAGCACATTTGTCATGTCTTTCAAAAAACAAAATTACTGTTTTTCTACACTAGTTTTCCAAAAGTAATTTATTTTTGACTAAAATGTCTTAAAATTGTTTAGCATGAAATGGGATTCACCACTGAAAAACTATGGTTTGGATGTAAAACTTTTTTAAATTAACAGTGTTGAAGTCCAAGTTTATATTTATGTGACAGTAGTAATCTCTGGTAGACTGGAGAATGGAGACTGAACTGCATGTTAAGTTTTATACTACAAATTTAAAGTCAAGTAAAACAATTTCCTCATTCACATCCTGTTGCATGGATAAAATGAGACGACGTATGGTTGGTTTCAATATTATATTAAAGTGTGTAATAAAACACAAACTGAAAAATATTCCGAGCCAGCCAGGAGTCGAACCTAGAATCTTCTGATCCGTAGTCAGACGCGTTATCCATTGCGCCACTGGCCCGATGAGGCTGTACTACGAAACAGCAAGTCATGAACCTAACACCGAGGATGACAAAAATGTTATTTCTGATTAATTTTATTTTCTAAGCATGTTGTTCCTTAAACTATATTTATCTTTAAACGTGTTCAATTGCCGTTTATGGACTACACTCTGCTATGCCATTTACGTCAACCCTTGATTGCAGCAAATTAGATTTCCTCTGCTTTATTTTACTGTCAAAGCACGTTATTCATTAAACTACAGTTTTTAAACGTGTTTAATTATAACTGATATATAATTAATACTAGTGATTGACTAAACTCTGCTACGTCGTTTACGTAAAACCATGTTATAAGTGTAGCTAAACCGGAGATTTCTTCAGTTGACCCCCGGAATAGACTTAGGGTCTCTGCGGCCCTAGCGATTACAGAAAATGAACGAATTTTATTTTTAAAGCCCAATAATTCTTCAGCTACATATTTTCTGTCTTCGTATATATTTTTGTATCCCGAGCACAGGTCATAACGCTACAATTGGTCATTTCTGAATGTAGTATAACAAACTTAGTAAGACCTGACCTGAAGCTGTGATTGCAGGGTTAGACTATTTATTTACAAGTTTATGAACCATAATGTTAAAACTGCAGCCCGATCAGCCACTTAAGCAGGTTTGTTTCATAGCGACCGTGTTTCAATCCGAGTCTTTCACACTGTACACTTACACACAGTACTGTAGAATTGGGACGTTTCCTCGCTCACTGACAGCCGCGGGCCTCGTGGCCTAATGGATAAGGCGTCTGACTTCGGATCAGAAGATTGCAGGTTCGAGTCCTGCCGGGGTCGGTGTTTTAGATCTTAATTGTAAACTTCAAAGAAATAAACAATACATTATCAAAGAGCACCGAGTTCAAGAAGGTTTTATAAAAAGTTAACTTCTTCCTGTCGTCTCAGTGTAAAGCATTGTTGTTTCCTCTTTAAGAGGGAATCACTCTTGAAGTGTCCCTTAATAGTCCGCTGAGATCACAGCACAACACACTGTGAAGTTCTTTCTCTGCATTTAACCCATTCACCAAGTTAAGCAGGGGGCTGTCACCGATAAGGGGCGCCTGGGGAGCAGTGTGTGGTGACGGTACCTTGCTTAAGAGTACCTCAGAGGTGTCACTGGCAGTCCTGGGATTCAAACCGACAGCCTTCTGGTTGCAGGGGGTAAATTCCTAACCATTAGACCACCAGCTGCCCGAACATGATAAGATAATAAGAGACCATTTATTTGTACCACAGGTGGGTAATTTGTATTGTTACAGAATGTACAAAATTTTTTCAAAAACTATACAATGTAAAATGTACAATATATACAATATCTTAATAATGCAGGGTTTATACAGTAATATTGTAACGCAAAACATTGCACATGAGAGGAACAGTCGCACTCATCAGTGGGTGTTTGTTTGCTTAGTACAATTACAAATAGGTTTTATTGTTATTTTGACCATATGCACACAGTACAGAGTGAAACGAAACAGCGCACCTCCAGGACCATGGTGCAACACAAGAAGAAAACAGAACAGAACAAAACAGAACACAGATACTCACTGTATATTGCACAAATCAGATTAAGAACAGAATAACTGCATACAAACTTTAAACTTACAAAGATCACCTATAGAACAGGGAGGAATTATACAGTCTTATGGAATTATACAGTCTCCACATATAGGGGTAGGATCATGGGGGGCTCAGCAGCAACATCACGTCCTTATGAGACCTGAAAAAAGAAACAGAACCACACCATGTCATTGTCATTCTTTCTCTCTAGTTTACCCACCAACTCAGAACATTTGGCCTGAAAGATGAGCAAACCCTTAATATCAATGTACAAAAAAGAAAATCTCTCTCTCTCTCTCTCTCTCTCTCTCTCTCTCTCTCTCTCTCTCTCTCTCTCTCTCTCTCTCTCTCTCTCTCGCTCACACACACACACACACACACACACACACACATTCTCTCTGACGCTTGTATTTGACTACAGAAAATTTAATAATCGGGTTAGATCCATCCATAGTTTTGTGAGTGTGTGCGCGATGACAAATGCGAGAAGAAGGCTTGGAATATAAGTCCTGCAATTGCAAATTCTGGCCGCTAGATGTCGCCTCCGTCCAAACAATGAGCAAAATCTTCGAACACCTGAATCTCATTAACTAATTTATTTATTCAGAATAAAAAACACTACTATTCTCACATTTTGTCCAGACACGAATATTTTACAAACCTTTAGACTTTTAGTACATTTATTTAGACTGATTTTGGTCACAGTGAGACTGTGTGTATTGTTCACACAGGCGTCTTATATATCCACATACTTCTTACATACATACATTACCGCTGCATCTTAATTGTAATTTTCATTTTTAAAAAACAGTTTAATATATAGCATATGTAAGGATTATTCATAACAGGAAATTATGGAAACTAAATATTTGATGCTTTTTATTAAAGAAATCGCAACGTTTACTGTGAAATTAATACATTTATAGTGTTTTATCAGATTGCGTTTGAGCAAAAAAAAAATCATTCTTCGTGTCAGCAAATCATACATTTTTATGTATTTATAATCACTTCTTCTTCTTCTTCTTCTTCTTCTTATTTTTATTATTATTATTATTATTATTATTATTATTATTATTATTATTATTATTATTATTATTGATGCTTGTGTATTTTAGTGTTGAAACTTCATTTCGCTCCACTTTTATATAAATTTAGCACTTAGACTCACTTAGACTCATTTTCTTGTACATTGAAGAAAATACTGATAATCCGAGAGCGTGAAGGAACTGGATGAAAAATAACGATCAGTGATAACGGAAACATAATGTACTGGTGCTGAAATGTTAAAGTTGTTGAAGATGTTTTAGAGCTGCAGTTCTGGTTCCAACACGTAGAGAGAAAGTCGAGTCCATTGAAAGAAAATAAAAGTTTAATATATCATCTGCAGGCTCCTGCAGTTTGTCTGAACAAATGAATGCCGAATTCAGACAGAATTTAGATCAGAATGAAGACATCTGTGATCGCACGTGCGCGTCGTTTGGTCTGGCGGAGTGATTTAAAACCGAACCCCTCGAACACATTATTAATAGTAATAATAAATTATTTAGCAGAAATAGACGTGACAGAAATGTCGTGTCATTGTCTGTGCTTAAGGGACTGAGAATAAAAAATAACTGGGATTATAAATGTATTTTATTCGCAATAAGAAAGCTGCAAAATGTTTCTTTTTATGACAAAATGCACGTTTACACGTCATTTAAATTATAACACGCCTCATTTCAAACATGCTAATCCAAATCCAGAATTATCACAAAATATTTACAGAACCCTCAATTTACAAGAAACTTTGTCTAAAAATGCACTATTTATAAAGAACATTTCCCACAGACTCACATTAAGTTCTAATGGCTACTTTGTAAACAAAAAATACTTTTTTATTTCTAATGATCATTAATCGTAAGAAGCGTTCAGACCGTTCTTCGCTTGGCCACCAGAGGTCGCTGCTACTAAAGAAAAACCATGACGCATTTTCTTGTTTAACATAATTTTCCAGCCTGTGGACAATTCAATTATTTGTTTCAAATTACGGACATCATTATCAACTCAAAACCACAGCTATTAGAAGTCATTATTAAGAATAATTTTCCTATAATAATGAATTTATAAACAGGCTGCTGGGTAAAAAGCACAAAATCCATCTAGAACCAAAAAAGGTTCTGCTATTGTTCTTGTCAGTTGCTGACAGATATTTACTCAAATCAAAATTCACAAAATGATTTCTAAAAGAAGTTCTTTGCAGAATATCAGAACCCATTTTGGTTCTACATGGAACCTTCTAAAACAGGTTCTCTGAAGATATTCTGTTTTCTAACATATGGAAAACCCATTATTGCAATGAACCATTTATTGCCTTTCCTAAATTACCCTCAGAGAACCATTTTCAAGGATAGTATTCATGTATCTGTGCTTTAGTATTTACTCATAAAATCACAAAAAAAAAAGGCCAGAAGAACCTTGGCCTATTCTTGCAACCAAATCCCCAGTGCTGAATCAGTGCAACGCCTATGTTTTACTAATGAATGGATTCTATAAAGGTTTTAATTCAACACTGGAGGGTGTTAATTCAACACTGGAGTGTGTTAAACCAACACTGGAGGTGGTAAACTAGAAATACAGAGAAAATGTTAATGTTTCCAACAGCTAATGAAAGTGAATAGCCACCAATTAGCATTATGCAAACACTAGCTGGTGGTTACTTGCTTCCATTCACCATTAGCCGCATTAGCGAGTCTGGATGAGTTGTTTCAGCAATTTTACTGCCTGAAAACACAAGCAAGGACTGCAGTAAACCACAGCCAGAAGCACGTCAGACGCACAGGGGAAGCGCAAGGCCTTCATTTGACCTTTTTGACCTGTGGTAAACTGAAAGGCCGGACCCTTAATCGAAGCACTTAATAACCACAAAACCAGAAAGGCAGGGGTCAAGACCCTCTGTAACTGCCCACTGTCATTCCTTTCTCATTAAGAAAGTACTTTGCTTAACAATCAAGCCTATCATAATAATAAGAAGATATATTTGTTTAAATCCTGTAAATATGGTGAACAGCATATATGGTCTAAATAAAAAAGAGCTCAAATGCTGGAAGACGACAGACTAAAACTGATTATCATACATTAATCCTGGCTACTCTGCTGCAAGCTTCCACGTGGAAAGTCTTTCTAACAGAAAAATGAAAATTAATAGGCCTCATGACTCGCAAAAGCACTAAAGAACAATGCTGTTTATGATGCAATTGGCCAGGACTTTTAAAGCTGCCACACATTAAGGCCGATCAGTATGATCTCTTTTTGAGCCTAGTGGTCCTCTTACTGGGTGTGGGTGGGTTTTGTTAATGTACAGGGTTTTGGAACTTATGCAGTGGTGGGGTATGTGTCAATATAACAAACTAGATAAAGGTAAATGGGCCATGGTAATATTAGGGGTACCCTTTAATTTTTATATGTGTGTGTGTGTGTGTGTGTGTGTGTGTGTGTGTGTGTGTGTGTGTGTGTGTGTGTGTGTGTGTGTGT
>JBBPDE010000038.1:140489-157140 GCA_037974605.1 Nannopetersius ansorgii | reverse complement strand
TATATATATATGCATATTTATATACAGGTTATATGTATGTCTGCCAGCATACACAGACAAGCAAGAAAACAGTAAAATATCAAGAATTATTTTTCTAAAAGGTAATTGATATTTTGTTAGCTGATTAGAACAGTGGTAGAAACTCCAGGGGGTTTATAATATTCCTTAAGCAACACACCTAAAATTAGTCCAATAGGCTACGAGTAATCTTGTGCTTTAATGAGGAAAGAGGTCTGGAAATAAGAGAGAACTCTTTGCCATACAAAAAAGAATTGTTTACTGTATTAATGTTATTTGTGTTTTTTGTAATATTAACAAAGTTTTAATACAAACATAAAACTACTGTTCAGTATTAAACAGCTCAAAGCAACAAGAAAAAAGCTGAGAACACTTTATCTTTCTTACTCTTTTATCTTTCTGTCTAATTCAGTTTTTATATTAATATAAGTAAAAATACATTTTTGTAACACTGTAATAATAAAACAGTAATAAAGATGTAATAACTATATGATTATTACAGAGTAATATTCTGAGGTTTTTTGTATGTAACAATACTGATCATTAATTTTCCCTCCTACATTGATGACTAAAACTAAAACAAATCTAAATTAAAATAATAAAAAGACTGACAGTTTTTTGCCGCATTAAAAATCCAACCCTATTTCTAAGACATTTTTTAAGATAATACTAACACAATAAAAACAGTGCTCTGTGGAATATGTGTCATAAGTAATATCTTCTTAAGTGTGCTTCCTGGAGTGATGGGGAAAAAAAGGCAAAGAATTTTCAGAATTTCCAAGTAATTTTACAACAACTGTACTTGTAAAACTTTTCTTTACTGTTATGAAGAATAGAATCCCATCTCATAATAATTATACATATCTTGCCCTCAATTTTGTATACAAAATAAAACACCAGAACTCAACATCAACCCCTACATAAGTACTGTTGAAAAGATCATTATTTGCTCAAGATATTTTACTGAGAGTAAAAATACAATAAATTATTCTCTTATTTTTTACCTTCCACTATTTGTCTTCACATACACTGAAACACTGAACCAAAATACAGGTTTAGTTCACAATCAAAACTGTGTTTTTATACAATTTTACAGTCTAAGCAGTAAAAAAGCTAAAGGTGGAGTTGCAGGTTCATGGCAAGAACCATTTAAGGTGGAAGATTTGTTTGCTGTAATTTTCTTCACAGCTAGACGGTTTCTCATCTTTTATTTTTGTTCTGGACATGAGGGCCTTTACTGGAACTGTATAAACCCATTGACACATACACAAAACACCCATATTAGATTTCAAGAAATCTATCACTTTGAAGGAGAGCTAAACATCTATAAATTATTTTATTATTTTCCACATTTCTTTTCATTTTTTACTTTATGTCATGTTGACTTTTGGATATATTTATAAACCAGTGGTCTTCCTTTTTCTCCACTGGTTTCTCATCTTTGATTCTTTTCAGTGATTCTTCCACACACTAACAGAGTCTCTTGTCCTCATACTTTTAGTACATTTCTCATTTTGTGTCTGTTTCACTCAGCAATTCTTCTTCATGCTCTTAATGTCAAGATTTAAGATTCAAGACATTTGTTTGTCACATAAACAGTCATACATTTACTATTTCTAGTTGTTGGTCCTGAGACAATTGCAATGATTAGAAATAGTCATTTCTAATTCTGAGCAGAATATGTGCAAATTGTCAAATGTGCTTCATAATGAAAAAATAGGTGCAGAAAGCATCGTGGATTGGGGAGTGCTGCTGAATGAATGTGAAGGAAATCCTAAAGGTGGGTCATTTAAAATCTTGCTTTCTTTCCGGGGATTCTTTCTAATTCTCTTAAGGTGTTGAGAGTCTTGGTTTCTCATAGTGGTTCTTCCTGGTGCTCTTGATGATGGTGTGAGGTCCTATAGAGTCTTGGTTTCTCTCAGTGTTTCCTCCTTGTGCTTCTCCTGAGCATTTCCTGCCACAGATCTCTTTTCACCTAGATTCCAGGACCTGCACTAATGAAACATAATCTGTTGTGAAAACCATTATATTTATACATGTATATGTATATACACCTAAACACACACACACACACACACACACACACACACACACACACACACACACACACACACACACACATTACATCAACATTCATGCCTTGCATATGACAGAGCATCCATGCCCGTCTCTGCCCTTATCATGCCATGCTGGCACCATCTGGTGGCAGCAAAAACCCTCAATGTTCTATTTAAGAGCTCCATGCAAGACTTCTGGTACCGCTTGTTCTTATTTGTTTAATCAACCTCTCCCTTCTACACAAAAACAATCCTTATTCTCTCAAATTCATCTTCTCACACATATCCCAATTTCATATGCTTGGCTTCGCATTAACAAACCAAAGAAGAAAAGGGTTCGTTCCCAGGGATCCAGAAATGACCGATCAAAACACTTTCTTCTCTCCACTCGGTCGTTCTCAGTGAAGTTCATTGTTTTAGGTTATTGCTGGTTCGGGGCTGGGCTTTGAGTTAGCGGAGTGGATGGGCATTTTCCACGGGGCCCTGTGTGTTGCGTAAGAGAACAAGCCGCCAGTCAGGAGGCAGGGGCCAGAGTGCACCTCACCACCTTGGAAAAGCTTCCTCTGAGCTTTGTGCAGCAAAACAAAGCACAAACATTTCCCTTCACGTCGCCCACTTTGACCATTCAGAACTCCCAATTAACACTGAATGTCCTTGGTGAGATCAAAATGCGTGCAATTATCTGCTCGGACTTTGATGGCTCTAGCTCCCATCACTTCGACTGGCTGCACATTAGGAAGAAAAAAAGAGAGAACGAGAGAGAGAAAGAGAGAGGAAAAAATGCATGGCACAATGGGACAGGACAGTGGACAGTGTTTCGTGTGGTCCCTTCCGCTGCACGACGCAGTCGTAATGAGAGTCCACTCAGAGGCTTGGGTCATTTCACACACATTCCAGCGCACAATGCTGTGCTAGGGGCACTGCTAATGCCCATCAGAGGTTCCTCGCTTTCACTGGAGAGAGAAGGGCAACGATGGACAAATTTGTGCTTCCTCTCAAACAGAGCCTTCTTCTGGACATCAGAGCATTTATTGGAAAAGCATGAACCCACTGACACATACACACATCACTCCAGTTCTCCGGTCCTTGCACTGGCTCCCAGTTTTACTACAGAATTGATTTCAAAGTATTACTCATCGTGTACAAGTCACTCAGTGGTATCCATCATTAATCCATCATTTATTTGTATATACTGATGTACAGATAATATTTGTTTAGACTAGTTCTGGTTTCATTACACTGTCAGGCTCTATTTACACTACGATTTCCACAGCTGTTATAATGGGTTATTGGTCTGAGCACTTTCACAGCTCAAGGTAAAGGAAGTGGTGCCACCTTTTCATGTGCTATCTAGATGATCTGCGCTGTCAAGAAAAATATGTAGATATTTTTGACCTCTATTTACAAAACAAATGGATATGAACAAAGCTAAATTCAGTTGTCTTAAGGTCTACTACATACTTAAGAGAATGTTACACTTTCCCTAAAAGAATATGTCCATCTACACAAATTCATACCATTTATGTAGAAAAAAGATTTCAGGAGTTAATAGAGGGTGTTTAGAACCAGTGCAACTGCTGAATTATGGTCCAATTGTGTTTTCTAATTAAACGAACCCAGCAACCATGTGGCACCTTTTATGCCTGACTGTCTCACCCAGTCAAAACAAAGAACAAAGGAAAGTCATGATACCTTTAAAAGAAATTAAATAAAGACTGCTGTGCCATTTTGTGAAAGCCATCAGGGAAGTTTTTTTGCAAATACAAATATCACCAAAATAAATGATCAATAATACATTTTTACGAGTTAAACCTGACAGCTGGAACACTGTGCTCTCAATTATGCTACACCGAGCATTCTCTTTTGTGGACACTGCGGAAGAGTTCGTCCCTTTCCATCAGGTCGTCCTACACTTTAAATGTATATTTATTTTATATTTCATATATTATGAAACATGAGAGAGAGAGAGAGAGAGAGAGAGAGAGAGAGAGAGAGAGAGAGAGAGCAGTCTACAGTGTGCACATATATTTTCTATCTGATCACATTACCTCATTTATTTCTTTCCTACATGATATAAGTTTTTTTCTGATACTGATATTTGTATTTATAGGTTTTATTGGGTCACTTTGTACTTTTTCTATTGATTTGTTCATCATGTAATCGTTGACCTTTTAAAGGCCGCAGCGTTATGCAAAATAATGAACGAGTCAAAATGGAAATACAAAGTTTTGGATTGGATTTGTCAGAAATGCTGTTGGTACATTTACCGTCAACTTACACACGGGCATCTTGATCATTTTGTAATTTACACACATTGATCTTTTGCATACCGGCACACACACACCCACACACCCACACACACACACCCACACACACACATCGCCTCTGTTGGAATGCGCGATAACACACGCACATTTGCATGCGTACATGCAGCGGCGAGGAAGATCATCCTCTCCCTCTTTTGAAGCTCCAGTCCAAACCAGCGTAACAGCACCAGAATCACAGGGGCTGCCGTGTCCCACACAGACTCTTCGAGGCCAAAGTGGGCCACGTTCGGACATCAGCATTTGTGGGCTTTTGACGTGATGTGACAGCCCAACTCTAACTCACCAAATCCTGTATTTTGGGCCATTTTCCTGCCTTACCCATTTACAATGGTTCAGTGGAGATTTCTTTATTTCCCCACAGACAATGGTCCCTTTCTTTATAGCTCCTCTCTCTCTCTCTCATACACACACACGCACGCACGCACGCGCGCGCCTGCAGACGCACGCACACTCGCTCACTGTCGCGCGCATTTTGATGGTAATTAATGACATCAGTGAGAAGCGAGGGGAAAGAAAAGCGAGGTGCGTTTTGTTTGCCTCGCGGACCGTGGGAACCCCGAGGCTCTCGAGGGTGGCGAGTCAGGGGGCTGTAACAATACTCACGCTGTCGCCTTTCACCCAAACACCCCCCCTTTCCACACACACACACACACGCTCCCTGAGAACCCCCACCCCATCCCACTCCAATCATTCCTCCCTGTCCTAGATTCTCCCTCCCTGTATGTTGACTGCCCTCTCTCTGTCTGTAAATGCAGTACAGCACAGCAGAATAGCTTTTATCCCATAAAAAGTCCATCAAGATAAACGAAGAGATAAAAGATAAACGTTTGGTCCAGCATTGCTTTAGTTTTGCAGGCTAATGTAGTCTAGCTTACAAATAATGGGAGCTTAGGCTAGAGGCTACCACACCTGTTTTACCTCTTCGCATCTATAGACCCAGTTTACCTCTTCTCTTTTGTTACAAAAACATCAATTAGCCTCCATTATTTCATTTGTTCACTCTCTGCATTTTAGCTCATTACTGCAACTTTAAACTTTCCAGCCTTCTCGTACCCAAACAGTTACAGCTGTGTCCTCCCGAAACGCTCAGCGACATTATGTTCCAATTCATAGAAACACATTCTCACAAGTAGCTACCCCTACACACCTCAGCTGCCTTACACATTTGTGAAATGTAGGAGACCATTCTACACTGGGGTTGTGAGAGAATGTGTAGCTGTTGTCACTAAAAAAGGGAACAGGCCAAAAATAATTTGCACTATAAACTAATCAGGACCTATGAGAGAGTGAGTAACTGAGCATGTGCGTAAGTGAGTGAGTGAGGTCCAGGTCCATGAGGTGCTTTTCCTGTAAGAAGGACAAAAAGGTCAATTGTCTTGTCAAAGTCAGTTGTGAAAAGGCCTGCTGTGTTGCACAGTATCAACCACTTTCAGACCAGGGTTTTGACAGGAGGATCAGGACTTACATCAGCAAATGAGCCCAGTCTAATGCTGTCCCTTTCTTTTCTCTCTCATTTGCTGTATTTTTAGCTTGGCTCCATCAGGGCTGCACATCACAGCTGTCAGTCTGATCTATAGTGTGATTTCATCCAAGGCGATGGGAGGAATTGAGCATGTCAATCAACAGCTGGTTGTGGTAAGGTTTAGTAATCACCTCTCACTTCACCTGATAGTCCACAGGAGGAGAGTAGGCCTTCTCCATCAGCAAGTTCCTTAACAGCAGGGCCCGCAGACTGCAACATGGCACCTATGTAATCACCTTTCACTGCTGCTTAATGGCACTTCCTTCTTCAGCGCCATGTCAATAGCCATAATTAGACCCTTTCAGTGGCTTTGTCACTGAGCCAAACAGGATCATGCCAAATAGCTGCTATGATATACAAGAATCTTCAATAAATGTTTTCTGCTCAAGAACCTTTTTCTGAGAACCTTTACAACAGTGTTCTTCCACAGCTTAATCTAACTATGCATTTCTAATACCTTCTATAGACTTATTTCAGACATCATATAAGATCATAATAAATCACACTGTGTGACGTGAATCTAATAAACATGGGAATGACTTGCACTCTGATGCTCATGTATATAATGTGTGTGGAGAAAGAAACAAAGAAGAGTCCCGTGACACATGTACCCGTATTCCTTCATTTCATCTCCATGCTGTTTGGATTTTGCATGTCAATAAATATGTAATTTCATGTTGCATTCTTATTGATGTAGGTCATAGCAAAGCACACACTGTGAGATGGTCGTCCTAAATTTCACAGGCTGTCTTTGGTTGCCCTGACGATGGCTATCTTTGATCCTCTCTCACAGTACAAAGTAGGACCACCGTATCAGAACCACGACCAAAGAAATCGCCATGACTGTTTCACGATTGTCATCTTTTGTCTGGGAACATTCCAAAATCCAGCAAAGTTTACCAGGCATAAGAGCAGAAGAAATGCAGCAAAGAGAATGGAATTACATGCGACAATGTAGGTGCATTATGGATCCTTACAAAATCACTCTGTTACAATTAGTCATCAGGGAAACCATGTCTGTGTGACATTTATAGTAGGCCAATCATATTGCAATAATGGTGAAAATACAAAGTACCAAGACATTGGACCAATGCCATTTTGCTTGGCTTTTCTTTGCTTTGAAATGTGTCCCTGTCGATACTTGCTTTGCATATAGCTTTGATATGTTTACCTAGTAACCAATCTGTGTACAGAAACAAAACAAACAATATCACACCCTGACTGTTGTAGTTACAGACTGACATAAAACTGTCTGTTCTTTTTCCTTGTTCAAAACTATAGGAAAAGGGTTATATATTAGCTAAAATTCCTAGGCTTTGACTGCACTGATTTCTAAAACAAAAGTGTTCTCACACATTCAGATGAATGAATCTGTATATGTCTAGTACCAGTCTAGTTTACACAACACCAGCAAGATTCCCACACAATGACTTTTTAACCTTAATGTCTGGAATCGAATGCCCGGGACCTGAAAATTCCCCAGTATGTCTGAGTCAGACATTCAGGTCTATACCAGAGAATGAGACCTGACTAGACAGTGTCTACGAGACATTCAAGAGAGGAACAATGCACCCGCTCCACCCATCTTCATCTGACACGCCTCATACTGGAATTTGGGGGGAGTGCGTTCCCAGGCGTGTATTAAGTGTTCGTCCTGGGGGAGTATGCCCCTGCTACTCCTCTATGGTGGAGTTATGGTGCAGTAGTAAGGCTCTGGGAACCCCAGCATTGCTCCCAGAGGGGCCTGGGGCCCCAAAGCACTCTTCACGGCACGGCATGCAGTAGTATGAATAAGCATGTAGTGATAAATGGGGCCAGGCCCAGTCTTGAATGTGATCCATGGCCAGGACACAATGGTCCCCAGTCCTTTTACTTTATGGCTCTGGTCTGTGAGTATGCAGTGGTCTCAATGCCTGTTCTGATTTAGATGCATGGGAATGGACCAGCCTCTGCCTGCCCTAGACATTCCCTGTCCACCTGGGTGGGTTTATGTCTCTTTGAGAGTCTATAGATACTTAAAGCTGAAGCACATTCGGCCGGGGTATGAAAGGATGAGAATTATGTTAGTATGTCTTCCAATTTACATGACATACCATGGTCTCAGGGACAATAAACAAGAATAGCAGTGACTACAATTTTCAAACGGCCATCCTTCCCCTGACTACACAGAAATTCGCGGCATGCTTTTCAGACCAAGGGGGAGGTGATGAAGTTGGCCCTGCCCATATTCAGCCTACCACGTTCAAAGGCATCTCTGGTGCAGTGCCACCCAGGAGCTGCAGGGCCCCGTCCCATGTGAGGTACACAACCGGCCTGTCCATCAGGGGCTGTCAGAAGAAAGAGACGTCTGGACCAGCACAACAATGCCGCCAGACTGCGAGGCATGCACTCCTCTGCTCGCCACCCTGCCTAGCAACCACCGTCAAGTGATAGAGAGGCTTCATCCCTAGCAACAGGAATCAAGAGATGGTGAGGCCTCGCACCTTAGCAACAAGGTCCCCCTGCAACGGAAAAAGGAGCTTCTCTGGGCAAGGCTGAAAAGACACCACCCACCCCCACCCCCACTCTTTTTTTTCCTGGTGTGAAGTTCATGTGATGGCTCAGAAAAGAAGAGTTCCCTCCCCCTCTCAGACACTTGTCAAATGGAGAAAAGAAAGGCGGGCAGATACTTGGTGGATAAGATCATGACTAATCTGTTGTTCTTCACCACCAAGATCCGACAGAGGCTCTAAAACAACTTCAGTAGTGCATACAGATGCCTAGGACTGCCTGGAGCTCAAGGGAAGAATGGGGGTGGGGGGTGGGGGGCGAGTGGGTGGAAGGATGCAAATCCTTTATTCAGAGCAGGAAAAAACATGGGATCTTTTGGGCAGGAAGAGACTTTACTGTTTTCTTGCATAAACCTTGTATTTGCATAGAAAGTGCATTCATCTAAGCCATATGACACAATCTAAGAATGTATAGATGTCATCACTTATCTTCTTTTCTGTCACTTCTGTATATTCTTTCTTTCAGTTCTTATGAGTCTTCACACCCGAAGCGTTCGCTATTTTGTGAAACTGAACTTGGACCATGGGTTTGTGAATGCACAGTCAAATAGACATCACTTGTTATCATTGCGCCGTCTCCTTTTCCCCAAAAAAGTGTCCCATTTTCACCAAGAGACCTGGAGGAATAGTTCCACCTCCTCTGCAGTTTGTGCCCACTTTAACCAGATATTGTTGTTCAAGTAAAAAGAAGTCAAGTTACAAACATATATACAGTGAAATGAAACAGTGTGGTGCAACACAAAGAACAGAAACAACACATTTACCGCATTTCTCAAGGCTTCACAACACTGCACAAGCGTGGGTCTTGTAAAACTCTGCAAAGGCAAACATTTCCAACAAGTTCTGATAAGTGAAGCTTCACACATACAAGCAAACATGATCTTGGCTGTTGAGGTGGGTCTCGTCTTGCCCATTGCTTTAAAATACACAACCAGGTGGTGGAACAGCAGTCCTTTCGTTCTTCCTTTTGTCCCACTGTCTGCAATTTCCAGCTGTCCCTATCTGAGCCTCTTCTCTCTACTTTTCTCCCTTCTGTCAGGTAGCAACCCCTTTTTTCTCTGACCACTGAAGGAAGATAATGCATGCCTGTCTCTGTCAGTTATCCAAGGGGATTGATTAAAGGGGCCTGCCAATCAGTTTATTCCAATCAATTAGTCCCCATTTACCCAGAGCCCTGGCTTAGGCAGAGCCTGCCATAATCAGCGGTTCCACCTAGTCATTAGCTGTAATTCTAGCCTTGATGTGGCTTCAGCTCCTCATTCATAGGCTCTGCCTTGACTAGAGGTGGGAATATGGTGCAAGGAGGATGGAAAAGGCTGCTCTCCCTTTATGTAGAGCAGATGCCATTCCTCTATTGAATCTATCCATCATCACCTCTAGATCTCTGGGGTTGAGAGCAGGCCGAAGGAACAGAGGAACAATCTTGAGCGAGGAGGTGTGAGTCAAGCTGGTGGATGTGTTAATGAGTAGGGAGAGGAAGTTAAATTTGCACTGACTAAAAGCAGTACGCATCGAGATTATACCACAAGCGTTTCTCACTATGACTTCATGCAAGCGGCTCAGTCATCTCTGTTCTATAGACTTCAAATGCAGATCCCCTTTTGAGTGCTTAGAAAGTTTCCTCTGCTCCATCACATGGTTGAACACCTCTTCCTTTCTTTGCTCCTTAACATGTCAATCAAGCTTGGCCACTGACTGAAAAGGCAAATAATCAGCTTTCAAATTAGTCGGCATTATGCAGAGTCCCCTTATGTCCCTCCTACTCTCTTTCATGCAAGCCCCAATGCAGGTGGATCCTCTAATTAGATGAATCTTTAGTCAGAGCCCCTTACGCTCCTAACCAATTGTTCGGCCAATGTTCCTTTCATATTGGGCTTGATGCTTTTTGTGACCAAATCAACAAGACCTGTGCTTCCAATGAATCAATTATTTCTACAGACACATACAGGCTTGCTTTCGTCATTGTCCGTGGGGTCATGCTCCTGTGGACCAGAGCTGTTGACCCTTACAAATGGATTCATGTCACATTGAGAAAGGCTTGATTGGGTTTTAACAAGGGCCAAAGTTCTTGGCCTGAAAGGATGATGAATGAACATAAAGAGAAAGTAGAGACATAAGGAGATGTTTGAGAAAACCAACACATGTGAGACTGGAAGGAAAGCGTTCTTTAATAAGAGGACTTGTGCAGGGGATTTGCATGACAAGGTAATGCACGCCTTCAATGAACACGATGCTTTAAGAGAAGTCTTCTTGAAAAGTGTACTGTACATAAAGAGAAGGGAAACATTTAAGAAGAGTGGAAAAAGTGATATAATTTGATCAGGTCACCCTGATGAATCCTTTGAGATCTCAAGGTTTACTTGGGTTGGCTAAAAAAAAAATCATTAACATGTTTATAGCATGTTTACATAGTACATAAAACAGCATGTTTTCGCACGTTGTGCACCATTACTTAACATTCGTCTTGTGATCCACCTCCATTTGGTCCATTGCTGCATTTTATCTGCTTCGGAATTACTTGCTAAATCTGTCTGATTGAAACATTTAAAAATAGAGATCATCTCCACACTCTTTGCAAAAGCCACTAAAAGTAAATGAGAGTCACGTAGTAACGTTTTAGCACAGAACAACCAAGAACATCAACAATTCTGTGTAAAAAGATCTATTAGCCCAGATGTACTAATCATACTGCACCAATCAACTCCTCCAAGTGATATAATTATCAGGTCAGGGGGGGTAAGGCTGCTGAATAAAAGACACCACCTTTCTCCCACCCCCTACTCATAGCCCACCATTATACCCCACCAACAACAGACCAATTTGTCCGCGAGGCCCCTTGTGCCCACACTCCCTGCCGAGTTATTTAGCTCCTCTCCTGCACTTCAATGGCAGGTACTGATTAGAGGGGCTGCAATCTCCCTCCCCTTCTCCAAAAAAAGAGAGGACAGAAAGAGGAAAAAAACTAGCCCCCTTCATCCAGGCAATCTTTAATCTGATTACAGGTTTTCTACAGCTTTTCAGACAAGACCAGCCTTGCGGAACAATGGCAGACCAAGTGGTTTCACACACAGCCTCTGAGCTATGTGATCCAAGTGTGGAAACTTGCGGCACTCTCCCTCCACCGGTAGTCCTTTTCAGGTTGGACTATAGCTGGGTCAGCCCACCTGCCTGCCTGCCTGCCCACTCCTCTCACACAGGGTCAGGACATTCGGTGGGGAGGGAGGGAGGATTAACGAGGACATCTCTGTTACAGCATAAGCTCTTTTTTTTACAGCATTTTTCTCTCTTAACATGCCCTTTTCCCCTTCTCCATCCCCTGCAGACTTATTTGATTAGGCAGAACAGATCTAACCCTGGCTCCATCCCTCTTGCCCAATCTTGCAGTCCACGAGAAAGCACTGGAAAAATCACCCCTCCAACACTGCATATCCTCTCCACTTGTTTTTTTCTTCCCCTCTTGTTTGACTTTCTTCCTATGAGGCTTATAAATAGAGAATTCCTCAAAGGGCCACTGGTGGACACAGAGGCTAAGCTAATGAATGGGAGCCGTGAATCCATTTCAGAGGGAAAATGGAAAGGACTGATGGAGAGTCACTGTGCCAGATAGAAAAAATTCAGCTGTCAGCTGAAATTGTTTCATACACAGAAGAAAATGATAATGTACAATTCTTTGTGGTTTGGGCTTGTTTGGGAAATACACAAGCTTACAAACATATTCCTAAGCAAACTTTTCCTGCAATTTTGATTATAGGTCTGCGCCCAGAAAGACCTGTAATCAGTTTTTGCTACAGAAAACGCAAACACATTAGAAAATATTCACGATAATGGGCCTCTTCACCCAATTTCTTTATCATGAACCTTTCAGAAATATAATTTTAATTTCTCCTGTGTCATTGGAATCAAAGATGATTGTTTAAAAAAGCAATGATTTGTTTTGAATGATGCTAAGATGCTCCTAGTTCAGGTACTACTCACAGATAGATGTTTCTGCTCACAGTCTAGCTGTGGGACATTCAAAAGCCCATATGTGTATTTTAAGTTCATTAAATGTCATGGGGATTGATCAGGAAATGACCCTATTGACCCTGCTTGACCTCACTACAAGGGGTTCATTTCCATAAGAATGGTAAAATTGAGTCTGACCTGAGGGTGACCAACAGGCCTCCATTAAAACAAGACCAGCACGTTTAAAAGAGAACTTTGTTAAAGAGCCGGTGTGTTAAATTTGGATTTTATTGATTAGTCTGCATGTGAAAATGTTAAAACAGGTAATTAATTTATTGACTGATTTATAAAGATTCAAGAATCAAGATTCTTTATTTGTCACATACACAGTTATACAAGTACAATGTGCAGTGAAATGTACCCCAAATCACAAAATTTCAAAATAGATAAACTAGTCTTTATAGTCTTCGATGGTAGTAAGAAATAGAGTAAAAATAGAATAAGATAAAATAGTCGGTGTAATAAAAGGATTATATATAGTGAGAAACAAAAAACTGCATATGGGTGAGGTACATGAGAAGTGAAATTTTGTACGGTGTTATGTACGATTAACTGGCTGTAGTGGCATGTCCTGATTAGGAAGTCTTACAGTCTGTAGATAAAAGCTCCTCCTGGGTCTCTCTTTTCTGGCTGTAAGGCTTCTAAAATGTTTGCCTGATTTAAGCTGGTGAAACAGACAGTTACTGGGGTGGGATGAGTCTCTGACGATCCTGATTGCTCTGGTCCTGCATCTCCTGGTGAAGATGTACTGAAGAGACGGCAGAGTTGATCTACTGCAGCGTGGAACCACTCTCTGTAGTCCCTTAATGTCCTTGACACATATATATATATATGTCCTTGACAGATATACATCTGTCCCCTACTTTTAATCACCTCGTTGTGACAGGATGGGAGCTTTGCTGAAATGGAAAAAGATTATAATCATACCAAAGTGTTCCGATCAAGACACGTGAAATTCTACAGTAAACTCTAATTTCAAATGAAACTGTACTACATTTGTGCATCTGCTCCATCTGCAAAACACATTAAAGAGGGATTTTTTTGAAGGCCATTGTAGATCCATTCCACCTTTGACCCTCACTTTATTCATACAACTGGCTAAACAAACAGTTTAGGAACTGCCCAGGAGCCAGATTGCTGTCTTAAGGTTCAAACAATAAGGTGACCTCTTTAGACACCGCGCTATTGTCCAGCCCCTCTGAGTGATCGAGGGACAAAAAGGACATAATTGGGTCTAACTCACACCAACTCTACTCTATTCTTCTAAAACTGTAGGCTTCATCTCGCTCATTATTGTAGTCCACTGCATTATAACCAAATTTGTTGCATAGGCTGACAAACACTGCCAAAGCACCCCTCTCACATCTTTATTTCCCAATATTCCGTATATTAGAGGTCTTTCCTGTTCAACCCTCTGTTTAATACAACTATTTAATCTTTCATCTGCAACAGGAAAATAGAAGTAACAGGCAACTTGATATCGACTGAAGGCTTGAATTCATTTAGAGGACAACTTAGCCTTTAAAAGCATGAAATTGTTTTAGTAGATACGATTTCATTATTTTATTTTATTTGTGCGGACACACCCATTTGTAACACATATAGTAGGATAAGCACAACCATGATAAAAACAAAATTTACAAAACTCTATACACAATACACAATATAATGAGAAAGTAATATAAAGAGAATTTAATAGGTTATATACATATAAAAATAAAATACTAAAACAATAGAAAGTTCAAACATCGCTTTCTATTATAAAAGTCAATCCATCCCACTTTCATAATGCCATTGTTGTGTAGAAAAATATTTGATTACTTTCAATTCACAGTCCTTTAAAATGAATAAGTTCAGATTTTAGCCTAGAAACATAACCTTTGTCATGTAAAAACAATAAGCAACCAGCCTTACTTCATTGGTCATCAAAAACAGAGCACTGGAGCTCCAGTCATGCTGGTCTCCAGATGATCTTAGTCACACCAGGTGTGTTAAATCTAGGTTGAAAATGACCTCTACAAGAAAACAGACATAGCAGGAGGGTTGGCTCTGCCACCATATTATTATTAAATCAATCTGATTAATGACTGCAGTTCTTCATAAGCAGTGGCCTTCACTGCTGACCACATGAGAGTATCCAGCGGCTTGTGCCTCTTCAGATGGGCTGAACATCCTCAGTTTCAAAGTTGTCTGTATGTCAGGGGTCTACTGAGAAGTTGGTCTCTGTCCTATAGATAAAAATAATTTGAGAGTTAGAAAACTACAGTTTAATAGCTAAAGACCTCTGGCAGTTGCTCTTACTTTATATATATATAAACTTTATATGTATATATATATGCACACACACACCACTATATATCTTTTTGTGGAATTTTCTCCCCACCATAGTGGTCTCTATTTCTACCTATTAGCAATAACTCCACCAATCAACTGCCACCTCATTCTTTTGTTCTGCAGTAATGCAGCTTCATTGCACCCTAAACATTAATTGTGTCCTATGTTAACAGATGCCTGCTCTGGCTAGCATCATGCTGAGTGGGGAGAGGGAGGTCCATTCTACCCACCCAGAGAACAAAGCCAGGTGTGCTGCTTTAAACTTCTGGCCACAGATGGCTGTAGCACCACCAGGGATCGAACTTGTGATCTACTGATTATAGGGTCAACACACTTTCGCCCTTTTGTGCCCATTTCAAAAGCCATTTTTGTTTTACTTTATTTATGTCCATTAGATTGAAACAAGCTGTTTATGTTACAGTGCCTTTAAGACATGTACATGTAAATGGCCTGTCCTGTCTTGTGCCTCAGTCCAAACGAAAACTCTTCTTTTTTAATCTATCATGGACGGGCCAGGCTAAACTCCACTGTTTTTCTGATGTCAAGACTAAGGGCTAAGGAGTGTGTGGAACCCACAGTATTTTACTAAAAAACAATAAAAATACAGCTTTCCATGATATTGGCCCTTTAATTAATCTCATATAGATTGCAGGCACAATAAGAGGTACTATCAGAGGAGGGGGCTTCTGTCTTCGTTGTGGAGATGTTTAGTTGTCATCAAAGTTAAAGCATAATGATCTATATTGAGGGGAAGATGTTCTGCTGGATGTTTTGTTTGATGACTTTGTGTTTAAGCTTGTACTGAAGTATTCAACACAATAAACTGCATCGTACAACAGTAGTTGTAGGCCAGTAGTAGTTGTGTAGTTAGGCTTAATCCCTGTCATGGAAATACATTTTTGGTTGAGCCTTTGAAAAACAGTGACAGTGAAAAATCCTGAAATTGGCAATAGTCTTACAACCTGGTTTATAGGATGTGATATATTTATTACAGATTTTTGTACATGGTTTCTGTACATGTCAGACTTTATAAAAGCCGGTGTTCCCCAAAACTGATCGAGTAGAAGCGCAATTCACAACAGCCTCTGGTTGTATACTGCCATCATGTGGTGCCAAAAAAGAATGCATTTATACAGCAGGGTGTCGTCCTTCACAGTTCTTCTACTCCACAGAACCCTGTTCACTGATAAGCTTTCACAGCAGGTATTGCCGACCTCCTCATACAAAAGACTTGGTGCAGTTCTATGACATGAACTGTGCTTGGATGGAATGTGTAGTATATTTTAACTTTTATTATCATCTACCAGTTAAACAGGTGGCACTTTAATATACATATTAATTTATATCAATATGTTCTTGAATAAAAAAGACTATGCAGAGAGCCCCCAAGCGACACCCTGCAACCCTCAGTCTTATTGCATTTCAAATCCTCTTAATTGCATAATTAATAATGAAAGTGTGCCACTTACACATGAGTTTTTCGGGTCATCTCATTGTTGTACGCAAGAATAGGGGGAATACTCTCCTCATTTTCTGGTAGCTACACAGAGAACAGATACAGTGAACCTTAAAATAAACCTGAATTATAAAAATACATTTTCATTTCTTACACTGATTTACTACTTACGTTTTCTTAGTTTTTTGGTTAATGTACTTAGAAACTATAAATCTTCTAACTGGTAACAAGCATCCAAACATGAGCAACAGTACCCTCTGGTGGTGAAAATAATTTAGCACAGACACACTTATACAGGCACTCTGTTTTCTCTTCTCTCTCTCTCTCTCTCTCTCTCTCTCTCTCTCTCTCTCTCTCTCTCTCTCTCTCTCTCTCTCTCTCTC
>JBBPDE010000038.1:76909-115442 GCA_037974605.1 Nannopetersius ansorgii | reverse complement strand
TTATAAGAGCTGCACACTTATGGGAACTCCTGCTGCAGAGTTGGGAAGAAATTTCTGCCGAATGAACATTGAGACACGGAACCGCTTGAATTTCAATACAAAAAAACAGAAAAAAATGGGGTGTTCTAAAACTTTTGACCAGTAGTGTATGCAATAAAGCTGGCCTAAACAAATAGACACCAACAAACAGAACATGTCCTTGGTGGAACAATCCATCACAACACAGACAAAATTAATTGAACCTCATTCCATACTCTCTCATAGTACTGCTGCACAGTGTTAGACAACACTCTGACAAAATTCAGAAGGTTGCTATCACTGTTTTTAACTGGATGGTAAACCTTCCTGCATTTCTATAGTTAATAGTATGTCATACTATGTCCGAAACTACATAAGCAAGTTTATTTGAGTCATTTAATTGCTCCATATAGGGTAACAGAAACTAATAAGCGCAAATAAACAAACATTACTCACTGCTGCCCCCTAAAGGTGGTTTTTAAGAAAGTACCAGTCAGAAGTTTTGCTTGTTCGTTGTTTTCGAAAAACTCATCGAGAATAAATGTGTTTTTGATTTCTATTCAACCCAACTGACAAAAACATACCCAGTGTACATTCAGTATGGTGTGATGAAAGCTTGTGATTAAGAAAGTTGCAAAAAAAAAAATGCAAAAAAGAATTAGATGAAGTCACTACAATTAGTGATTATGTAATAATTGTCTAATACTGATAAAATATGAGTCAGCAATGTTGGCCAATGATATAAGCCTACTGATACATAGGTCTGGCCCTGGTGCTAATTAGTGTGGCTAATATGACCTACACAAGTCTGACACCTCCAGGCACCAAACTACATTAGGAACAAACAGGAAAATTCCCACCAAACTGGCCTGATCTTAAATAAACCTGAGAGAAGTCCCTGTTAAACATTGCAAGAAGATTTCTCATGATTTCAAGACAATTACAGGTCAGAAGTGCAATCCTTAAAGAGATGAAAGTTCAGGCTGCAGAACACACACAGCGTGACTCTGAGGGTGCTGTTAAAATTGCAGATGAAGATGGATTTGCAGACCCTTCTTCATGTTGGTCCACAAAGAACTTGCACCTGCTGATAGCAGCTCCACCTCTGACTTTGGTGCAGCGGCGCAATCGATTCGCCCGCGGTGCAGCTGTAGGACATCCCTCTGCATAATTTAAACAGTTCACTTCACTGCAGAACCCGACTCATTCCAAGTGCCAAACTTTTCTCACAGTGTGGTTAAGAGGTTGAAAAGGAGAAACAGGTAGTGACAGGAAGAGCCGTGAACTGCATACTCAATCTGAGAACAGCGATAATTGTCTTGAACTTGTGTTTTTGTTCAAGAACAGGCCCGTACTGAACACAATGGGGCTTAAAATTGGTTTCTTAAAGTTGCCACCCAAGTATTAAACACAGACATAAAAGATTAATCAAAAGAACAATCAAAAGACTGATTTAAAAAGGGGCTTTTGATGTTAATGTGATTCCACCCCATTTACACCTGGTCACTGCTGGTGACCTGTATCTGGATTGTACTAATTTACACTTGGAAGTCAAACGCACCTCTGCCCGGTTAGACTGAAATCCGAATAATAGGTAGCGAATATGCAGTCGGCTCATATACAACCATCAATTAGCTGTGCTGCTCCTTCATTTTCTGTTCTGTTCAAAAGAAAAGCACAAATTTGTGTGCAGTGCGACACATTAGTGTTTACAAGAAGACATGGTTTATAATGATGATCATCCTGTTCTATTGCCGACATAAGCTATGCATGTTAAAACACATTATTTTGAAGAGACAGTGAAAAACGACGAGGTGAGGTGAAGTTTATCCAGACTGGAACTTTGAGCTGCTTGTCCTGAGTGGGACACTGAATTCAAATTAAACTCACATCTGGAGATGAACTAAACGTTTTTAAGGGCTTATAAGCATAACAGCAGGTAGCTCTGCAGCAGTACTAGGAGGGGTTTTGGATGCTGAATGTGTCTTGGAAAGATGGATGTGTTTACACCGATGTAATGTGTGGTTCATATGGCTCAGCCTTATCCAGAAATAATCGCTAAACCTCTGCAGTGATCAGGTGTGAACAGGGTTTGCTGTCGAAGGTAAACATTTAATGATCTTAGAGCCCTAGCTTGCAAACTCACTGATGCACATTTAAACTTTAGCAATGGGCATTTTCTTCACTTAAAAAAGGTGTGTAGTTTATGACAGCAGAGCCTCACTCACAGAATGCAAATGATTCGATTTGCCATTCAGATGGGAATGGTATCATTAAATAATGGAGCTCTGGAATGCACCGTAAATCAGGACTCACTGTTTCAAAGCAAAGCTGAAGCGTGTGGAGAGGAAATGACTGCAAATTAAAGCCCCTTAAAAAATTATAACCCATGCCCTGATCAAATATATATTTCAGATTTACCACTACTGTCTCATAACAGTATAATCAACATATATATCACCACAATCCTGTTTGTTACAAAAATATAAGGCAATTACACTGATATGGACCAGAAACTCCATTCTGGTGCAACTATTTACCAGCTCTAAGCAGCCTAATTGGCAGCATGTATCCAACAGTGATTTCTAAACACCTGAAGGCCAATGTGAACCAGCTTCCAAACAAACAGGTACAGAGTCATAGAGCCTAATTAAACACGGTAGCTGAAAACAGTGGTTTACTGCCATACAAGCCCATGTGTCCAGATCCCCTGTGCCAGTGCAAAACCTACAGGCCTGCCTGCCTGCCTGCCTGCCTGCCTGTCCACCTGTCCAACCTGGCAATAACCCCATTCATCACACCATGGACATTCTGTAACACATGACAAATATTAACCCTGACAATCATTTTCAATTCTTTTTTTGACACTTTCATTATTGACGCCTCCTCTCCAGTTCCCTCCCTGAGCTAAAATAACCACACTGGAGGCACCAGCTGCACCAAGGTTTTAGCATTTCTACAATTCCTCCACTTTTACATCATTAAAGAACATTGCTTGCTTGATAGCTCTCTGCAGCAGGGGAGTGGCAATTGATTGTCATTTTAAGACGAAATGTTTCCTTTTGAGGATACAATAAAAAAAGTTATAATAATTATTCAATTATAATTTTATATATTTTATGATTTGATATAATGAGGAGAATTAAAATGGCTGGATATGTATTTACTGCTAAAACCCCCACAAATAACCAATAGGCCAAATATTAGAAGCATTCATAGTTTTTTTTCATTTGATCATTTTTGGTCCATTGTTCTCTGGCTAGCAGGTGCTTCCTTGAGGTGAAACATAACCACGTATTTTCAAACTGCCGTTAGCACATTACTGAGGAGCTCAAAAGGCTTAGAGGAGAAAAGTAATGGCCAGTTCTATTATGTCAACTATTTAACACCCACAATGACTATAAACACAAGGATGTCACGACTATAAATACCAGTGCTTAGACTTACACCTCCAAGAGTCCAGTTCTACAAGTTAATCCATTAACAGTTGATATTCAGGCCTAGACTGGACAGGTTAGTTAAATCAAATGCAAAGACTTAATGTACAAATGTTCACAGGAGATATTCCCTTACTGTGTGCACAACAATTAACACAACCGGCATCGAGATAAGTGCTAGACTTCATACTTCCTGGTGTCAGACTGAAAAGAAAATGAGGTGTTTCTCCACACTGTTCAGCAGTGTTTCTGAAAAACAACTGAAAAACAGTTTCTGTATTTATCTATTTTTGAAGCTGAAATGAATCAGAGAGGGAACCACAAACTAAAGTATGAAGAGGCACGCAAGACAAACCTCTAACGCTTATAGTGCTATTAAAACTCAATTCCCCCATTTTCTGAATACTTATCAACTTTGGCAGCCACAGCCAAGCACTGTATTTTTCCAACAGACTCTCCCACCAGCCTGGGGGAATACAGCATTCATCTCCCATTCTGTTGTACCTTCACATCATCAGTGGCTTTTCAAGCACAAAGCAAAGAACCATGACTTGGTGCAGGCCACTTAGAATTTTGGGCTCATGTTTCACCACCAGCAGCCAACAGATCATTGCCCTTCTAATGATAAATGTATTGCTGGTGCGCTCCCCTGCTCTATTAATGCCACCCATAAAAGACAGTCCAGGCAAAACCCATAAACAGGCTGGGCTAGCTTTAGCGGTGTCCTTGTATAGTGCAGTTATTGGGATTGTTAGAGACTTGCAGTGATTGCAAAGATTTTACTACACCCTTAATTTCTTTTGTTTGCCACACCCAACAGCTTTAGGGACTGAAAAGAGCTTATGAAGATGCAAGCAGTGGCTTAAATGTCCCGTGGAGAGGAACCAAGCACAGTGCACCTTAGGCACTTGTTCTAAATTGATGAAAATGTTCTGTATGTATATCATTGAAGTTTCTTAATTCAGCACCAACAGATTTTAATGGGTGAACAAGTCCCCATCATGAGGAAATATACCAGTGAAGAAACAAATGCGGATGAATGATGAACACGATGGCGATTTTTTCCTTTAATCTGCTCAACATAACAAAGATAAGACAGTTTGACAGGCATAAAATAGTTGGCATTCAGCGCAAAATACAAAGAAACAAGGTTCAAGACATTTGCACAGTACTGCATGTGTGTTTGTATTTAAAATGCTACCCTGCAAAGTAGCGAACCAGAGTTCAGACTAATAATAACTAATAAAAAGGTCACGGAAACCACAAATATCCTCTGCATTGTTAAAACATTTTTTGTGGCAATATATATATATTTTTGGTAGCCTGTTCATTTTCATTTTTAGTTTATTTACAGTTCCTGTTAAGCACAATCCCTTTCATGTAAAGTCATGTGACAAAAGTCACGTTCCTCTTTTTGTTTCTTCTCATATCAGCAAAACACTTGGGTCAGGGTTTTTAGTCTCAGCTGTGGGAACTCCATGCTTCGCTCATGTTTGTGCTTCTTCTTCACTACAATCATTTTTTTCATCTATTGAGTCGTTTCTGAGCGAGTCCCATGAGTGTTGGAGATAAACACAAGAAACATGTGATTGTGTCAAAAGATGTTTTTATTAGCATGTAATGGGAGTCACTCAATGGCAGACATACAGGTGTCCAGTGGTGGGCCCTACCAGGAGTCAAGAGTGTGACAATGGGAGGCATTTTTTTAAAAGGACTTTAAATGAACTGACTATAGTATATTCTAACATTTATATACAAAGCATAGTCTATTTTGTATGGATTTTTTAATAGATTTTATTCATATCTATTTATATTGTTTTGTCTTTGTGTCTCTGTGTGTCTGTGCAGTCATGACTTAAGTTATTTCTTTACGGATCAATAACATTTTTTGATTCTGAATAACACGTAAAACTGCTGCACTTTCGCTCGGCACGCTGCTGCACGACTGCTCTCCAGACCCCCCCTCCCAACTGTGTTTTTTTTCACCCTTGTGGGCAGAGACTATCCTGAAAGTTCTCCTGAGTTATTTTAGCTCTGAGAAGTTGTTTCTAAGACCTAAATTAAAAGAAGTTTTTTTCATTTTTGTTCTACGTACTGTTCTATGTGGTTTTGAACACCAAACAAACCTGACATCAGACACCTCGAGCACCAACACAAACTGGGGGAACTTCCATAGATGGAGTTGTTTCACTGTATGACAACGATTTACTATTTATTGCACTTCTGGCTCATGTTCTAAGGATTAAAACTAGCTAGACTTTCCTGGAAGCTTAGTGAGTGCTTCACAGGTTGTGCAGCAATCTGCAAGTTTCCACCCAGTAACACTTTCTCTAAACCACGTGTGAACAAGAAATAAATGTGTATACGTGAGAGTGTGTGTGTGTGTGTGTGTGGCACTGACCCTGCACAGCTCCTGGTTGAGTTGGCTCCACTGCTCACTGTAGGTTTTCTTCAGCTGCTGCTTGTCTCGGATGAGGAGTGTGAGTTTGCTGAGGGGACCCACTGTTAGATCCTCCGAGTGCTTCCGGAAGATCCGGCTCAGATTCTCAGTTTCATTCACCATCACATTCCATGACTGTGAGGGAGATCATTAAAACTATTGTTTAGGAGGAAACAAATAAGTGTAGGGACATGATGGGTGTCTGCTTTTATAGGATTACACTAATGGCTAACGTGGCTAATGGAAGCTTAGATTGCATCAAATGACACTGCACAAGCTGCACAACAGATTTGTACCACACATGCCTTAAACCACATCAAGAAATCCCAAATAAACCTCTTTATGAGCGTTCTGACACCATATGACCTTTACAAATTGGATAAAAGTACATAAAGCTTTAAATGCTTTAAATGGTGCCTTGTGTTACAATATGCACACTCCCTCCTCCAGATTAAGTAATGTTTAGCCAAGCAGTGATATTCAGACATTTACATTAGCCTAATGGGAAGGCATTAATCCTTCTGAATAACTTTGTTTATATGTGTTAATAAGGTCATTTCTCCCATTGTTTTTCTGCATCTGCTTAGGAGGTTTCATGCTTTCCATCTCCAAAAGGTACAAATGAGAAAAACAGTGGTGAGTGAAAGATTCTGGCAGGCATTTTAAGGAAGACAGCTCACTAAAAGCTCACTTTCCACTTCAGGGGCAGAGCAGAAGCCATGGGAAAGCCTTCCTTTTCCCATTCTGCACCCCTAATCTCTGATGAAATAGACTGCAACAGCGTTTATTGGCAGAAGAGAGCATGGGAATCAGAGCAGTCACTAAAAAGTGGTGATTTTTAAAAATCAGCAATGCCTTTACAACCTTGGCTCAAGGCTTTGGAGATAAACCAAATCGATGTGCCCTTTGGTGCAGCATCATTTCCACAATCTCTCAGAGACAGCAAAATCAGCCCATAGACGGACAGCCCTGATTTAGGTTGACCCTCTGCTATTAGCCCATGCTTGACTGGAATTGCCTACAGAATGAAATAATGAAGTCCAGTAGGGCTAAGCACCTTATTGAGTTGGCTAATGTAGTCCAAGCCTCCTCCAGGCTGAGGGCCCTCCAGCCTTTCTACCATGGCTGCCATCTGGTGCAGCTGCACAGAGAACTCCCGGTCACTCTTGGCCCTCTGGGTCATCCACTTCTTCATAACCTCCATCAGCCGCAGCTCAGAGTCCTGCAGACGTAGCAGTGCTGCATGGCCCTGATGGCACCACAGATCCTCCCCGAAGCCCATCTTTAAACTTCCTCCAGGGAACAAAAAATAAGATAAGCGGACCCTTCATTAGTCACATGGGTGAGAAATGAGCATAGTTAAAACATTGAAGTGGACAGAACAACAGCACAACCAATAGAATCAAAACTATACAATGTAGCAGTACAATATAAAACAAACTGTACACTATACAAAAGATTATATACATATAAATATCTACATTTCTATATGCCTAGTAGCAGCAGGCATTAAATGAAACAGTAATATTGCACCAGAAAACTGAACATTTCACTGCTATATATTACGATTGCAGTGCCTTTCAAGATCTTAAAGGGCTCATATCATCAATTTTCTGGAATTAAAAAGGCTTAAAATCTGTAAATATTGCTTCAAATGGTACATTTGCTCCCCATATCCATACATATATTAAAGATAAGTCACAAAAACAGACCATTTTCAAATCATAGACGGAAGGAGATTTAAAAATATCTCCTTATTCTGGCTACAGCAGTTTATCACATGCATGCAACGATTCGCCAACGCCTTTAACGGTTAAAAATTAAACATTTGTTGTATTACATGAAGACCTCAAATCATCAGAACATCCAGGAACTCATCTGGAGCTGGAATTTGTCACCCTATCATAAATATGGTGATTAGTTAAAGGCTCATTTGTATAGCAGCCTTTTGCCAGTATTGCAGCATTGCAGAGAGCGATAGACATCTATCTGGATTAAAACCTAAGATTTATTCTTTAAGAAAACAAAAGAGGTAAAATTAGCAAAATGAAAACCTTTTAGCAAAGAATTACAGTGTCACCTAAACATTATGTTCTTTCAGCAAGCAACAGTCGTTTTTCAAACACACTAACAATGCAAGCAGGAAAGCTAGCATTTTGTAAACAATTATATTTCCACTAGTTCCATACCCTGTTAGATGACAGTTTGAGGTAAAATTACAAATACTCTACAGCAGTATGATGACCTTCCAGCATCTATGTATTTGACTTTATCTGCCTTTTAGATTTCACAGTTTGTCCAATCAGTCCATTCATCAAAAAAGATGAAAGGATTCTATCCCATTAATACAGGAATATCTGGCTTGATCTTTACTAAGAAAGACATTGAATGGAAACATTTCTGCCTATGTTTGCACTCTGACAAGCTTTAATCCTTTAATTCAACAGAGATTAGACAAAGACGACTCGACAAAATGGATGAGCTAATTCGCCCGTAATGTATACATCTTGATCAAGGCTTTAAAAAGGACAGTTGTTCACTCTTTCGCTTCCTCAAGGGCAATTCAGGACTGAAGAGGATGTTGTGTATAACCAGAACTTCCTTCATTACTGCATCAGCTTATGGGCCAAAAACACATTGGGCATTGGGAAATGGGGAACAACAACTGGGGAAAATACTGTTAACAGTTAACAGAACTGTTAACAGAAATTCCAGCCTATTTTTAAGTTTACTTTTTTACATTTCAACGTCATCTTCATATGGAGCAGCCATGGACACCACAGCAGCCTTAACCGTTAAACTGTAGGGTTTCTTCTTAATCCAGAGACGCAAAATTACTTTCAGTTCACCAAACTGGATACAAATCGATACAACAGACCTAAACACTGGCAAATAATTCAACTGCACTCAACAGAATATTTTAAGTTAATTGAAAAAAAAAACAAAAAAAAAAACTTTTTAATCTCCACATCATGATGGACTGAAGTAGAGGATGGTCTACCATCTCTAAAGCACTGCCTTACAAGGCCTCAATAAATATGTAAATAAATATGTAACCAAATGAATGTATAAGTATAATAAGTAAATATGCAGATAAAGAAGTAAAAAGTAAATAAACAATTAAATAAATAAGCAAAAAGTAAGTAAAGTGAAATAGTGAGTAAGCGAATAGCCACAATAAGTGAATAAGGAAGCAAATAAATGAATAACTAAATACATAAAAAGTGAAAAACTAATTAAATAAGCTAATAAGAAGGTAAATAAACAAGTAAATGAACTGATAAGTAAAGTGAATAATTAAATAAATAAGTAGTCATTAATAAATGACTACATAAATAAAGAAACTAGTAAACAATTGTGAAGAATTGAGAAGTAAATAGACAAAATATTTATCTACATAAATAAAGAAATAAGTGAATAAGTAAGTAAACACCTTTCTCTCATGTTGTTTTTTTGCAGTCCCATAGGTGACCCGTTCCACCTTAAAAACTACCTGAGTTTTAATCTGTGACCCCGCATGTATTTTCTAATCTCTGGCCTGCTGGGCAGCGCGTGACGTATTTAAATAACAGCATAAATAATAGGACTTTAATGAATCAGCACTTTTTCTGAACATAAGTGATCCTAATTGAACAGTATCGGTTTTGAGATCAGAACTAAAGAGAGATCAAGGTTTTACAGCTCTTTATCAGTTCAGACCTTTATAATGACGGGTAGCGCATGTTTGAGCGTGTCCGGATCCTGGACCGGTCTGAACAGGACCAGGCGGGACAAGCAGGAGAATTTATGTAAATATGAGCAACCCACCTAGTCCTGAATCACCCTACACCTGAACTGTACCACTAAAACTAGATTTACTTTGTATTTTGCTTTGAAAGCTGCAGACTATCGTCAGCCCGAGCCTCCTGATTCTGATTCTAAAGTCAGCTAGGTACAGGCCGGTACAGCTCACCTCTCGGACTGTCCGGCGCAGCAGGGTCTCCTCACCGAGGGTACATCCAAAACACCGACGAGAGAAAACAGGGGGACGGAGCTTCAGCCACAGCTCAGGAAGAGGAGCCCAGCTAGACTAACCGAAACCAGGAAGCGCCCCGAGCGGCCGGGCAGGTGCCGATCAGGCAGAGCTCCCTCCTGCTGAGACACCGACAGACCCACTAACAGATCCACCTGCATACCGTTTCATTTCAAATCCAGTGTACAAGAGTACAGAGCCAAAAACGAGCACTCTTGCTTTACGTTACTGTTGGTGTGTGTGTACAGCTCTGGAAAAAATAAGAGAGCACTGCAAAATATTTATAAATCAGCATCTCTATGACTTTGACATCCATTCCATGCCAAATTCCCACACAAGCACCTCATTCTGCTTTATGAGGTCCTGATTAGTGATCACCTGAATCACATCTTATTTAATGAGAAAAAGGTAATTATTGCCATGTTGTTTAAGTGAACAAGAGATTTGTTTTCATTGAATTATTCAAGCTCTGTAAAGACTGCATCATTTTTCCCATTTTCTTTAAAATTAGGCTTTAAAGAACAATCTTCTTATTTGGAAATAAGGAGAAATATTGTCAGCAGTTCCTAAAAACTAAGGCAAAGCTGTTCAGTTCAATACTTCCACCTATAAAAGATCAAACCTGAGCCGTAATCAAACCTTGCAGTGGTCTTTTTTTGTATAGAGTTGTATAAATGTACACATATACAGTATCATGTAAGTCATGGACACCCAAGAAAATTATAAAGCGGTTTGTCTAATATTAGAATGTATACAAATTCAGTAAATAGTGATTTTGCTGGTCTTTGTCTTTGCTTAATCATTCCCTTACCTGTAATCTTGGAAGCCCAGTATTACATTGTAGTTCTCATTAAATACGGTATTTGGTTCATTCAATACTGCAATAGATTCCATCAGGAGCTGCTGACGACACTTCATAAATCTACGCAAAGGCCGGATGCATCAAGCTGAAATCTTGAACCAAACCTGTGTTCTTCTAAGCAGCTCAAAACCTTTTACAAACAAATCTTCACATTATTTAACGCTTCAATAAAGAAGATTGCTCAGATGCACAGCTTTAAACAGTCTGCACAGATTATATATATATATATATAGCAATAATATATATATAAGAGTATATATATAAGAATAAGATATATATATATATATATATATATATTGTGCTAACAATAGTTAGCTTAGAGGCATGCAGACATTGGCTTCCATTCACCGGTTCTGAACAGTTGACAGTCTCCCTAGAATGGAGCATGTCATATCAAACCATGTAGTTTACATCCCGCAATTATAATTTAAAATGTAGAATTAAAATCAGTCATTTCTGAAATTATATTGTGTGCTTAATGCAACATTTAATGCAAGTGTTCTCATTTCAGGAGAATAGACAGGCCACCAATTAAAGTGTCAGCATCTCAACAGCTGGCCTAAATTTTGCTGTCCCCACAAGACAGAAGTGGATGGGTTTTAAACTCGCCCAACATGAGCAGCAAGTTCACCTCAGGTCAGCCAACATTTCCTCTCAGAGTTAAGTGAAACCATCTCAGCTCCCACATGAACTAAACTTCGTAAAGGTCAAAACTCAGCACGCACTATATCTTTATGGATGGACACTGGAGGACGGAGGCATGCACTGAAACTGGTAATGCTGGTATTTATTCATGTGCTGTTACACTGTTTAAAGCTGAAACGACAAAAGAAGGGATCTGGCCCTGTAGGATAAGTCTGTAACTGGTACAGTCAAACACCCGAGTCAGGAGACTTAAACCTCAGCAGGATGCAAGCGGCTGAATATAGCAGAGAAGTTGTCAGGACTCAGCTCAGCAGTGTCGTTCTTCCAGTTGAGCAAAGAAAAACAAAAAAAACAAAAAAAAACACCCACATACACAACAGTTGTTGCAAACCTTACAAAACACAAACTTTCTGAAGCATGCATTAAAAAAACAAGAGGCAAGATCAATAACTTTGCATAGATCTTTATTTTTGTAGAATCTATAATCCGCATATTGACATCAATTAAATAAAGGAGAAAAAAAAGGCAAAAATCTTTAAATTACATGTATGACATTACACAAAAATAGGCCTTATTTTTTATTATATTAATGTAGTTGTCCTGTTTCGGATATATACTTGTCTTTCAAAACAATAGGTCTCTGTTACTAAGGTACTAGATGCGGCCATCGGACGACAGAACGATTCGAATCGGGCGGAGGAGTTCGGCGGTGTCCCGAAGGCTTGCTGTGAGAGAGACTCGGAACACGCATGCCCCCCTCAGAGGGGACAACGGCAGACATTCAGCCCTTTGGAACAATGCATGTATATATAGCACTGCGAGGGCAACACCATGTTCCTCACTTTACAGACAGACCAAGCAAGAGTGGGATGACGCTGATGAAAAATGGCAAGACCACAACCATCTTAATGGAATATTTTTCAAACCAATCTCTATCACACATTACCGCAGACAAGTTTGATGCCTTTCCCCATATAGCAGAAAACCCACAGAGTCAAAACACACTTATAATAGAAGCTGACAAAGTTAATTCACCGGCTGCACATCAGCTTCTAATATAAACGGCTTTATATGATTATATTATTTAAAAAAAATAATGCTTTTATTTATTATAATGCTTCCTGCTTTTACAGAAAAAAAATCGATTAAAAGGACTGCCTATGGTCATTGACTATATGCTAGAAAACAATAAGCCCAAAAAAACAATTCTCCATATCAAGTAGGTCTACTTTCTTTTACAAGCCTGTCATCAAACCTAGAGCAGATTTTTATGCACCTATCTAAGGCCATTTCCACATTATGCCCTCTGCACAACCACAGCTGTTTCTGCTGCACAGTGGGGGGTGAACAGGCCTCTGCAGGCTGAGCAGACTGTAGAACTAAAGAGCAAAACAAGAGGAGATAGCAAGGGAGAGGTATCTGAATGTTGTAGGATGGCATCTACAGAAGGCTAATGTTTGCTCTTTACTAAGATTTTTATCAAGCGGTCGTCATGCTGTTGGGTAGCATGGCAAGTTTTAAGGATAGACCAAGGAAACATTTCAATAGAGCCCATGAAAAACAGCAGCAGAATACTAATGTTCATCAACAGGCCTATTCTATATGCATTACTTCTACTGTTGCATTATGTCTGGTACAAAGAACACAATTAGATGGATCATCTTTCATGCATTTATCCATTATTAAGAATTTCTTATTCAATCTGTTTCTATATAAAACAATAAAAACTTCATTTAGAAAGGCTGGATCAATTCTATATTTGAAGAACATCTGTTTCTGAGTGGAATTCTAAAGAAAGCCTTCTGACCAGCAGCCTAGGGGTGACATCTGTATGAGCGTCTGGTAAAAAACGGACCATCATACCAATTACAGGAAGTTTTATCCGGCATAGAGTGGCTTAAGGAAGCTTTCTAGTGGATAAAAACATGAAAAGCAAGCATCTCCGTCAGAGGCATATTCATCATAGCATCGAACAGCACTTCAGAGAGCGAATCACATTCTACTGATGAGCAGCCGAATCGGTAAATTAACATGTTACACAGTGCATTATTTTTTTTTGGTTATTTTTAATGCTATGAGTGGTCATCTGAATTATTCTGAAGTCCTTAAAATTAATGCACTCTGTATATTGGCTGTGATGTTAATAAAGGAGTAAAAGGAAAGAAAAAAAAGTGAAAAGATAGATAAGGTGAATATATACACAGAATTTACATTAAAGAAGGAAAACAAACCAAAAAAGCAAAAAATAAGGTATAAACACTTTATAAGAGTAAACCGCTTTGAAGATTCAAGAAATAATATATCTTCCGAAGGCAGGATTTAATAAAGTATGATTTAAACCCAGGGAAGGCCAAGTCCCTAAAAAAACCAAACAAAAATCCTACAACTGGAGAAATTTAACTGCCATAAATATGCGTAGATAGAGAGAAATCCTATTGCTCTAACAACCTTAGCATTATAATTAAGGTTGAGCACACAGTCCAGGAAAAGAAATAAATAAAATCAAATCAAAACAGAAAATTCATTTCGGAAGGATGACGGTCATGTCTTTGACATGGATACGGTTTAGTATGCTAGAGTCTGAGCCCAGTGGAGGCAGCCCAGTTACAAATGTCTTATATTGTAGTATTGGTCACAGGCGACTGTGGGAAAGTTTCAGCAACTAGGACTGAAATACCACATATAAGCTTCGACAAGTGCAGTCTTTATCCCCTGCACCTTTAAAGAAGACCTGTAGACTATTCTTAGTGTAATGCTGTGAGAAAAGAAATCTGATAGTCAACAGCCTTTATCCTGTATTCTGTTCGTGATATTATAGTCTTCTGCAAATAAATGCATCCATTTCAGGCATTTGCCCTTTATTTAAAACAAAAAAAAAAAAGGGGGGGGGGTCTTGAGGAGGACCCTCGGGTCATCAAAGGCTAATGTAGGAACCCATCATTTAATCATGAACAGAAAAAAAAAGCCAAAACCACCAAATGAAATAAGAGATGATAAATATTAACCTACGAACAAATTCTTTACTTATCCAACCAGATCAAAGGATTATCTGTTCTAATTCCCTGCCTTACGCTTCTAATAGCTGCATTAAAATATTCATAGGATCACTTGAGCCCTTGTAGTAAAAAAAAAAAAAAAAAAGTCACTTCAACAGTGGCAAAAATGTCTACATGATATAAAGATTATTCAAACGAACAAAGAGAAGAAGATAAAGAAGGTAAAGTGCCTCATCTCAATCTCCTCGGGGCAATGCCGAGCAGCTCTGCTAGTTGTCCCCCTGCCCCAAAGCCTTAACTGCGTAACAAAATCGCAAAAGTCTTCAACTCTGAGCAATCCTGCAGAAGAAGCTTGGAGCAGCTGCCAGAGTGAACGAAGACGATTCTCCTACAGGGAGTCAGCGAGAGCGCAAGGTTACTGCAGTTTAAACTGCCTTCGGGAAAATGAAGCAAAAAAGCAAAAACAATCACAGGAGTTCAGCGTTTTAAATGCTCTGTGGGAGCATCAGGCTCAGGGTGTGTGTTTGTGTGTGCGCGTGTGTGTGTGTGTGAGAGAGAGATCCATGCTAACCTCATGACTCAAGAATACGGCTCGCGTGAGAACTCTGCATGAGTAAAAAGATTTTTTTAAAAATTGATAAAAAAAAAAGAAAAAAGGCCTCCAGCATAGGCAAGGCTATATTCAATATTTAGGCCCCTCAACAGTGATTCACTTCACTCTTAATGAATCATAACTGATTAAGCATGCCACCCTTTGATTCACCACATATAGTTTTCTACTCAAATCTCATTGGGCAATCGGAGAGGAGACAAAAAAAAAGGAGGAAAAGACTAACCAACAATTGTGTTTATTGTAAAAAAATTTTTTTTTTTTTTTTTTGGAGAGCCCTGCTGGCAACCCGGGACAATCAACTCTTCTCAGTCAATTTCCAGCCGTTCAAGTGTTGGAGGCTTTCATATAGAGGCACAGACGAGTGAGCCGGCCAGGTGTGTGGGGAAAGGTGGGTCGAACAGGTTTAACTCAGTGATCCTGACGTTCTACACAGCTTGGCTCACCATGATTAATGAAATTTTAATTATAATAAATAGCTATAACCATAAAGCCTGGAGTGCACAGACCTGGCATTTTCCAGTACCAACACACAATGTTCTTCCAAATCATTACGTTGAAAGGTCTAAAGCTTATCCAATATTGCAATAGTATCTATTTGTGGGTAATGCTGAGATTGATCAGTTTATCCTAGCTCCTCTGGCTTGTCAGAAGTTCCTACATCAGAGTAGTATTACTTTAACCACCAATATTAAAAGACGGATGTTTGCTAGGAAATGTCAGGTCAATGCACCATGGCTTTAAGAGAAGCAGGAGAATTAAACCTGTGAAGGAAAAATTTGTGAGTGGCTACAAAAAGAAAAAACAAAGGGGAAAAAAGAGAGGCTAGAAAAGGGAGAGTGTTAAAGAGCACTTTGTGTTTTGATAAAGGCAGTCCTCTCGTTGTGGATGTCAAACTCCTCGTTTTCAGACTCTGTGTTGACTCCGTCCTCATGCCATACATTTGGGATGCCCTTGTAGGACACAAACCCGCTGCGGCCCAGGCCAAAGCCTGAGCGCATGATGGAGCCCGGCCCGCTCTCGGACGAGTACAGTTTGGTCAGGCTGTGGGAGCGCAGCTGGAGCAGCGCGAACACGCCCACGAAGGTGGCCACGATGAAGGCACAGCTGACCACAGCCAGGGTGACGGGCAGACTGGAGGCGAGTTTCAGATCGAGGATCCCGGATGATCCGGACCGCTCCTGATCCGGGCTGCTGTCGGGCGACTCGCGCTGGATCTGATTCTGGTGCTGGCAGGTGTTGGTAAATGGGTCTAGGTGACTGTGAGGGGGGCAGGATAGGCAGTCCTGGGGGCCTGTGCCACTGCAGGTCAGACAGAGGTGGTGGCAGGCCAGGCAGGCTGGGTGGAGGACGGGAGTCACCTCATTGCCAGAGGGGTATGTGGAGCGGGTGCCTGGCGTGAAGCCAGCAGGACATTCTCTCACACAGTCCTGCTGGAACAAGTAGAAACCAGGGTTGCACTCTGCAGAAAGAAGGAAGAAAATGGATTAACTGTTAGTAGGAATGAACTGCTTAATGTTTTACAGCAGTTGAAATGTAAATGCCCTTTACGTTTAAATGGTTTCCAGCTCTAACTAACCTTCAATTCAGAAGAGACATTAATTAGTGGTGTTGGAAGCAATGAAAGCATTAAAAATGGAGTGGACCAAGACCTCAGTTGGAGATTACTGTCCTAATCCACAATTTGGTAGTATGGAACAATTCAAAGCTCCTTGTCAACAAAATAAACAGCACCAATACTGAACTCACCAAACTGCCTGACATTCATTAGAAAGGTATGAAGACTTGCTTTTAGTCAAAACACAGCGTCTGACAGAATCTGTTCTTTCTGTCAGCCAATAATAGCTGCAAATTAACTATATTTGTCATCAGTTTTCACATTTACTGTGAAGTTCCAAAGAAAGGACACAAATAATGAAAAATCACTAAATGCTACAAGACATTATAAAAACTAACCAAGGCCTGAAAACATTCTAGCACATCTGGTCATTAACATGGTAGAAATCAATGTAATACAACAATATCTATTCAGCACAAAAACATATTTAAAACCACAACATTAAATATATGCCGTCCAGGAGCAGCTACTGTGTGTAGAGACGCCTGTGAGCTGAAATTAAATGGATAGCCGCATCAATCTGTGCTACCTAGGTTTTAATACACCTAATCATTCTCCCTGCCAGAATAATGAGAAAATATGGCCAAACTGTAGAGCTTTTATCTTCACAAACGATCAGTTGTAAAGATTTTTAAAAAGTTATTTGTTTTGTTTTTAACCTCAATATATTTTTTAAGACATGAAAGAAAAGGACAAGAAAGAAAAGAATAAACTGCTTAAATCACTTATAAAAAAGGCTATATGTTTCACACAGATATAAATCTCTATAAATATAAAGTGACATACTGTACTTTCTCCTCACTGTTTCATTTCAAATCCAATGTGCTAGAGTACAGAGCCAAAAACTGTGTCACTGTCCAATTACGCACAAAATGCACAGCAAGTTCCCTAGAGCACACCCAATAAAAGCAGCATATGCCAGCTGTGCTGTGCAAGATTGAAGACATCTCTCTCTGCACAGCTCATCACTTAGCATTTTTGCTTTACCTTACTGTTGGTGGGTGCATGTGTGTCTGTATGTATATCCATATATCTCAGGTCTGTGGCAAGCTTTTGCAAAGGACATCTTCGCCCACAAAGGTGAAAGCGATGTAGGAGAGAAAATGAAAACTGGGCTGCACAAATATTTGACCAAAATAACTGGTGAGATCATGAATCACCCAAATGTCCAAATGGGGGCGGGTGGTCCTGGGAAACAGAACTAGTGGGTTGGCTTTGGTTCTGACTGACAAACACTGTAAAATATTGCTTATTCATTGAATTACAAATCTAATATTAAAACATTCATTTCAAAACCACAATCATTTCCACCTGTAGTGTCATGCCTTAAAGACCATTATAACTTGTATTGTATGTCCCTTATGGTTGGATAGTGTAGTGGTTAAAAATCTTTAGTACTAAATCTGATCCCATGCATTACTACACAGTTACAACAGATTATGAAAAACACAAACACATTGTTAATCTTTGTTCAGCAACTCAAGTCTGAGATATTTACAGAGCTGAGCAAGCAGTGAATACAGTGGGGCCATAGAAAGGACAAGCAGCAAAAACTTTCTTCACACAAAAAAAACAGGCAAATGTATTTAAAAGGATTGTGTCTAGTTTCAGTAAGACAATTAAACTCAATGAGAACTGCAGTAATGCTGTGCAGTCACATGAGCCTCCCACATCAGAAAGCTTGCCAACTAATAGGATACAAGTATTCTTAAAAGACATGTTCAGCCAAATAAAAGACAAACAGATGTATCTTTTAAACGCCTAGATGCATTTGATAAGTGTTCAATTAAAAATCTCAACTTGTAACAGTCAGTTTTCTACCATCAGTAACCAATCAGAACAATTTAGCTGCAGAGGTGCAGGAGCAGGAAAGGGCCTGCAGAGGGGGCCTTTTGCTCAGGAGTCCAGTTCTTACCTGTACACATCTGATTGAGGTCGTAGGTCTTGCAACTGCCATCAGTGGCCTGGCTAGAGTATGGCATGGACGGGGCACCGGTGGAGGAGGCAGTGCCATAGAGAACCAGTGTGAGCTGGGTGAGTGTACCTAAGAGAGAGAAAGACAATGAGTGAGTGAGTGTGTGAGAGAGAATGGGAGAGAGTGAGAGAGGGTTGAAACAATTATAAATTTGTATAGATAAAACTCTAGGCAGAGCTCCAGGTCCAACTATTTAGTCATTGCTATAATGATCCACTACGAGGAATCAGCACACTTAAGTTGATAAGATTACAGCCTGTGTGCACGTTTGAGGAGGATTCTGCTTTTTAAGGCTTTTTAAACATTCTTGCTTACCGAAACAGAGCGATAGTGTCAAATTTATTTTTCTGCCCACTTTTAAGCACCACCATTAAAACTGGCTAAGACTGTTAAGAGTCTACAATTCTCCAAGTCATTAAGGCTAATGCAGTCAAAACATCAAAGTACTTCAAACAACAGATGGCCTGTTCAAGTAAAAACATACGGCAGTTTGTGTGTGTGTCAGTGAGTTGAACTAGGTAGAGCTCAATGTATATTTATGGACTGCAGGGGTGGCTGCATAGCCTGATTGTGGGTGCTGGGATGAAGGGGGTGGGAGAGAGAGCCACACAGTCAAGGAGAGTAAGAGACTGAATCCCATGATTTACTTAGCCAGATTTAATTAATAAGATTTACAACTGGGTGTGGAGAATGAAAACAGCTCAAGCCAAAACCACTCATAAAAGAAAGGAGGGACAAAGGGAGGTAGATTCAGAGAAAAGGCACTCCCAATTTTCAATGAACTCCAAAGTGCTTGAAGCCAATTTCTTAGCACAGCACTATTAACACTAGCCTTCAATGTCCTAAACCTACACAACACTTTCAATGAAGAAACCCTCATCAGACAGCTATTGAGTTCACAGGAAATGCCTTGAACTGAGTTAAGTTGCTGAGTCAAGTCACTTAAACTGCTGTGAAGAATTAAAGAAAGAATCAAAATACAAAAACTCTTACAGCAAACAGGCTCAGTCTGGAAGGTCCAGTGAGAAACCGCAATGAACTGACACTCCGCAAAACCAAGGATTTGTTAATTGTTGCTATGACAACACCTTCCCCGCCTGGCCATTATTTTACACTTGCTAGCAATATTGTGCACGGCAGAAATTAAACAAATCCATATCCTATGTTTGACCATGACAGTTTGAATTCCTCTATTGGTCTAAAAAATTAGCTTGTGAAGGGGTGGAGGCATGAGATTAAAACCATACACACCCCAGAATTAAGCCATTTGTGCCCTTCCAAACTATCTACCGGTTTCTGACACAAATTAAAAGCAAAGAATAGTCATGACCAGCTTTATTTTCTCAACGCAAAACAAGCGGGGAAATAAAAAAAAAAACCCACTGGAAGGCAGTTCCGCAGCTCTCTTGTTTAAGTAAGGCATCGCACTTCACTGCAGTTCAGCTACTTACAATTGCAGAGTGTGCAGAGATGCAACAGTGTGGAAAGCCAGAAGCAAGGCTTATCACTTCAGCCAAAGTGCCTGGCCTGCGCTCCTCATGCATAAATCACGGTATAAAACAAAGGGTGGCCGAGGATATTCTGGAGGCAAAGGCTAGTCTAAAGCATGATGGTATGTATGTGAATGCTGCAGTTACCATAATCGCTGGCTCCAGCCACATTTTCGATCTCTAGAGTCCACTCGCCACGAGGGTCTTCATCCCAAGAGTGGGTGGTCATGAAGGCCCAGTCATTGAAACCCTCAGAGGAATAGTCATGAGGTCTAAAGACAAAAAAACCCCACAATATTTAATTTATTACACCAAGAAAATCTATAAGCACACAGCAAGAAGTCTTTTTAGCAGGCTGATTTCAGGGGATGGGAATCTATAGAGGCCCTGTAATATTAAACCATGATACCTCAGCCACAATGTAGTTTTTCAAGGTTTAAGATATTCCAGTTTTTAAAATATGACCCATTGTACTTTATTTCAGAAAATGTCTCTGTAGAACATTTTGGTTATCCAATAAAGGTCCTATGACTCAGAACTAATGAATTAAAGTACTAATATTCTAATGCACATGCACTGATTTTTTTAACCAGACAGTGTAATGCAGTTCAGTGTTTATTTCTGCTAATTTCAGACACAAAACAGGCATAGAAAAACCATGGCTGAACCCTGACCTGGGAGCGAGCAGGGTGGATCGGGTGCCCTGTGGGCTAATCAGGTAGATGGCCAGGTTTCCTCTCCGGTTGTAAGACAGCGTGAGCTGGGCTTGGGCGTGCTCCAGAGAGCTCACAAAGTTGGGCTTTCCTGCGCATGCGTCCACACTCTTAGAGATCACCAGGTGGCTTCCAATGTTCCTGAAAGCAAAACACCACAAAATGAGTGCACTCTAAGCTTGGCTTTTCAAGCTGAACCGAGCCAGATACATCTGGACAATGGTGCCAGAACTCTTCTAAACTTGACCCGAGTGGTTCGTTTAGTGTTGTCTGTAAATTAATTCAATCAAGGATTGCACTGCTGTGACCCTAACCATCTTCAAACAGTAACTGAAGATCCATCTCTTGATTGAGCTCATAGGAAAACAATTACATGTTCATGCCATAAACAAACTTGATAACGTGACTTCTGTGTCTTCTGTGGGTGCATGATCTGATGGGGACTACTATCCCTACTACTGGTGGACTACTATCTCTGAATTATGGTAGAATCTTATTCTATTAGAATCATCATAATAATAAAACATTGTTTCTGGAGGAAATTGCTCGTTACAACTGCACAGACACACAGAGGCACAGTACAATATAAGAATATAAAACATGCTATAAGTCAAAATAAAAATACTCTGAAAATGCTCTGCAAGAAATACACGATGGTGTACACAAAAAAAAGGCTGGTCAGTAAGAGATGGATATAAATATTAAAGATAAATACATTTACATCTGAAGTTTACCAGTAACAGAAATGGTGCATTAGCAAGCATTACCAAGTCTGTTATTGCACATAATGATGTAAGTAGTGATATTGCACATGCTAAAACTATCGCACATAGTACTGACATAAGTACTGATATTACTAGAAGCTGTTCTGAATTTAGTCTAGGATTTTATCGGTGTGAAGGACGTTTTCTTGTGTACCATAAAGCACTCATGCGCCTCTCTCTGAATAAGAGTTTCTGCCAAAGACTGTAAATGTAAGTGTAATAGGTTTACAGTTACAAAAAGAAAGTGTTAGACTGGGATTACCATCATCAATAATGATCTAATCTAAAATGCAACACTAAACTTGATGAAGACCTGCAGAAGTTACTGCTCAAATTGAACGAAGTCACCTAATATGTTTTTCGTTTTCCTCCTAGTTTTACTGATCAAGACAAACAGAATCTGTTTTCTGTGCGTGCTGAAGTGCTTGGGGGTTACATTCAATTTCCAAATTCCCTTCATTTGATGTTTACAGTTTCATAATCTAAAAGATGTCAGCATCCCTCGAGGGAAGTGGCATCAAGGAGCTGAGCACAGAGGAAAAAAAATCATGTACATTATTAATCTTGAGGAACAATACAAAGTAATGTTTCCTGCCATGAATGCATCCGTTTTCAGGGGAAAAAAAGAGCTTAAGCGAAAACGTTGGCAGTCCTTATATTGCAAACTGATCTTTGGGAAAACCGTTCAGCACTTATGCAATCAACGTGTCACTGCATCTGATCTGTCTGGACAACCCAGAATCCCCAACCCCACACGCACACACAGAGGTCTTTGCCAGTTTGTACACACAGCACCAAAAAGTTTAAATGAAGCACATGCTTTTGACATGCAACATCATGCAAAGCATGTTTTACAATTGCAGCGCATTAGTGGCAGCTAATGTTCTCCGAGTAGAACATTAAGTGTCCAACTGTGTATGTGAGATCCCATGACTGTCCAGATCAACAGGAAAATTAAGAGGACATCCAGGGACCAGCTGGGCTAATGGATGGTTATGGAGTCATCTGGATTTAAACTCGAATTCCAGCGAAATGATGCAACGGCTCGGCCAGACATCAAATTTGCAATCATCCTGACTCCAAATGCAGGCAACCAGTCGAGAAGAAATTTACTTCTATAATTAGTCATTCATAATACATGCGAACAATTTAAAAAGTTAAGTTCTAGATATGTCCCTGATTGTGAATACGAGTGACAACCTAACCAGTGGGTATAGATGATAAACAGCAGCTCTAGTACTCTTAACTGAAAGAATCGCTGTAAAACTGCTGCATATAAAACGCAACTTTGTGCCTGTTTAAGTGATACAAGCTTAGGATAAAACATGGAACATCTTTTAAAAACCAAATCTTGGGTCCCAACATTGTGCAGCAACTCAAATGTGGGTAAATTGCATTTAAGACTAGGCAAGTTAACTCCAGCCGTCGTGCCTCACTTTCCTCTGCTTAATAAAGTTTTATAATGATCTGCAAATAACGTCATTAAAATCCTAAAACACTAAACTAATCCCAAATCATATTCATTGAGATTATTATTTTTGTCTAACCACTGCTGTTGGACATGACTTTCACCAGACATGAACATTAAAACTTGAAGCGCTTTCCAGTAGGGCTGGGCGATTTAGCCTAAAATCAAAATCTCGATTAATTGAACATTTTAACTCGATTACAATTAATGAAGGATTATTTTATTTCTTTTTTTATTTCTTTTGCTCTCATAGTTCACTGACAAGTTGCTCAGTTGTCTCAGTGTTTAAGCTCTCCATACTCGACATGTCGGCGGAATATCGTAAAATAACAGAGCAGGGTCACGTAACTCCACATGCGGTACTGTTTTTAAAGGGAAAGTAATCGAAATAATCGAACTGCAAAAATTTGATCTATTATAGGTTCTGAATGTCAATTTCGATTACTTTTCGATTAATCGCCCAGCCCTGCTTTCCAGTTCATATTCCCGATGCATACCATATTTTCTCTCAACCTGGTTTTACCTTTGGAACACTAAATAAAGTGAGTCGCCCACAATTCGAATGAGTAACTGTAAAACGTTCGACTTAGCAAGTTTTCTAAACCGCCTCCTGGAGGACCACCAGCTGTTTGTCAAAGCTCTGTAGTACCGCTGAACTGCAATTTTTAAGTGTTTTCCATGCTCTAACACACTTATCCATATCACATATAACTCACAGGGCTTGGTAATTAGTGGAGGAGTTGAACCAGGTGTGACTGTGAAGGGAAAATGCTAAAATGTGCAGAAATGGGGTACTGCACCAGGTCAGTTCCTAAGCTCATGTGGTCTCCAAACAGCTTAGTGTGAGATAAACATTTACATTTGGTCGGATAAGACCACAAGAGGCTGATGAGAGTGTGTTACAGCAGACCCTTTCCTTAGTAGTTTAGACTGGTATGTCTCCACACCAAATCCTGTAAGAAGCTTAGCAGAGTTTGGTCCTATTCATGAAGTAGAAGGTGGGAGAAGGGCTCAACACAAAGCTATGGAGACAGGTGCCTGTCTATAGTATAAAACTCCTTTATTGCTGAATGTGGCAGAACTTGCAATTTAAATGAAGCATCTGATGTCAAAAAGCAAATAAAGTTGTGTTATCATCATACTGAGCTAGACCAACTGCACAGAAATTCTGACTATCAAAAATATTCAACTGAAAATGGCCAAACAGCCTTTTTGGTTTTCAGCCAAACAGTGAAGGTGGTGGGGGGCGGCCAAAATTCAGTTAAAAATGAGTACTTTGTTTCTTTCTTGGCAGTTTCTTAATCATTTTCATTACACCTTAAATGGTACAGCAGTTATATTCTGACGCCACATAAAAACACAACATACTGATGCCAACTGTAGTAAAAATTATAATCTAAAAACAGTGGAATTCACTACCATGGATGCCATCATATAATAATATGCAAGTTATTATATGTAAACAGTTAATTGGTGAGCATTCTCTGTTTTCCGGTCCAGGCATACAAAAGTTTCGATTCAACAGCCTGAAATATTTATCAAAACCTGACAGGACTAGACGAACAGTTCTCATTCCTGGTCCTAGAGTAGAACGGCATTTCATCTTCCACTTTTTAACAGATTTAATCCACAAGTTTTACACTTCATTCATCCTCCCAATTTTTACAGTTATAATTCGGCCCCTGGGAGGTTAGAAGGCCAGTGTGAGAAATGTTTTATTTGAAATTCCAAACCAAAAAAAGATGCCCGAGATGGTGCTTTGATTGATGAACACAATTGTTAATGTGGATTTAAAGTTGGTCTTGTGTGGGTTCAGAGAGATTGTTGTCTGACCTTAATTAGGTTCAGGTGCTGTGGCTCAGGTTGGATGGTACAATGCTCTTGATTTATGTACGAGTTCGGTTGAAAATTTTAAGCCTGATTAAAGCTCCACTCCAGCAGACACGCTAAACTGGGCTCCACTCCAAAGCTCTGATCTTTTCCATAACAAGAAGGAACCAAAGGGAGGCAAGACTAAAGAGAGGAGGAGTTCTGCATAGATGAAGTGGATTTGTGTACAGGCTAGAGAAAACAGGGAGGAAGGGGGGTGTGTAGCTGTCAGCAGAGACATGAGCGTGGTGTATAGGCTCATCTGCAAGTAATTATTTCCTTCAGACATGCACCACGGGTGGCACAGGCGATTCTCCTCCATCTTCGCCCCTCCCTCGCAGAGACACATCAAACCGAGTGGAGCGTTTCAATCTTCGCTCCGTCAGACTGCAAATGCGATGGGCTATAAAACACGGGGCGCCGTCACTTGTGAATACACCGCTCACTTCCCATTACAGCCTGGCTTCTCATGCACAATCCCCAGCTTCCCCAAGGGCAGATTCGCTCAGAATCTCAAACATCACTTCATAATGCACCGCAGGGAAAGCCTGTTGGCCACATGTTAGTACAGATAGCACTCCATAGGAACAGCTATCTTACTCAGGAAGGGGCATTATAATGACTAAAAGCTGGCAGGAAGAAAATGTATGTATGTGAGTATGCATAACCTGACCATTTGCTTTAAGTGATGGAAAATGAACTGTTATCCTGAGTGCTGACTCACGTGGGCTCGGACACCAAGGAGAGGACACACTTCTGCTGAGGGCCAACATTGGTCCAGTTCTTGGCCAGCGCTACTATGGCAGCGGCATCCAGCAGACCATAACCATACGAGTGGCTTACTGGGGGAGGAGAGAGAGAGAAATAGAGACAGTCAGTAAAAGTAAAAAAAAATAAAACAAAATAAAACAAAAGAAATCATGGAAAGACCGGAAGAGTAAGGGAAAGACGTGGAGGTAAAGAAATGACAGCAAGAGAGAGTAAAAGAAATAAAGTGTGAGAAAGAGAGAAAAAGAAAGAATGAAATAGAAGAAATGAAAGAAAGTGAGGGAGAAATTGGGGAGGAGTGTGAGTCAGGGAGGGAAAGAAAAAGAAAGGAGTAAGGGAGAAAGAGAAGAATAAGAAGAGAGTGATAAATGATAAAGTAAGACAGAAAAAGGAAGCATGTAGATCATAGAAAGATATGGAAGAAAAGAAAGAAAAAGAAAGGAGAGCAAGGGAGAAAGAGAGAAAGAATGAAAGGAAAAGAAAGACAGAGGGAATAAAAGAAATGAAAGTAAGTAAGGGAGAGAAGAAAAAAGGGAAAGACAGTGGAAAAGAAATAACGTGAGAACAAGAGAGGGTGGGGGGTGGGGGCGGGTTTGTGAGAGAGAAATCGATCAATACTGCTGAAAGCAATCAGGCAATGACAGGAGGCTCTGCTTAATAGAAGCCAAAGCATATGCTGACATTATGAGACATCCAGGGAATTGAGGGAGACGGTTTATGCATTTCTGATTCATATAATGAATGCGGACATCACCAATCAGTACAAGAGCTTCAGCGGCTCAGTGGCTGGAGAGTGAATAATACAAGGCCAGCTGTCAGTACCTTTGCGACCAACTCCGTTGGTCCTCCAGTCACTGGTGATCAGGTGGGCTGGGTTGGAGGTCCTCACAACTAGGTGCTGCATATCCCTCCATGTCAGGTTTTTGCTGCCAAGACAGACAACACATTCAGAACACTTATACCTCAGAGCTTTTACTCAATGCTGCTAAGCAGATGTCTTCATGAAATTTCAGCAGTCATGGAGTTGTGTAACCAGAATCTATTCTTTGGTAAAGGTCACTGCCAACTACATTCAACAAAATGTCATGAAGGTTATATTGCTGCTTGTTTTGCTAGTGTAAAGGAAACCAAAAGAACCTTTCAGAGACTTCAGAAGATGGCTTTCACTGAAAAAGAGTCTATCTAATAAATCTTTCTAACTGCAGAACTGCCGTGAGAGCTTCAGGTAATGCTCTGACTCGTTCATCCAAAATCCTGGCAAACCACCTTAATAATTTAGAGCTTATTCAGATGGTCTGCTACCACACCTTGAAACTGTCTGCAGAGTTTTTCCACCACATACTTAATGCTAAAAAGATCAGCATAAAAACATGTTTTGGACAATGCCCTGTTAGCTATAGCCTCTGGTCAAATGCTACAGGAATGTCTGATGAAATCTGCTTTCTGCTCCAGTATGACCAGACTGAAAAGAAAACAATAAAACTGTCCATAGACAGAACTAAAGCAGTACAGTCCACATACAAATACATCACTCATGATGGTTTAAAATGATATAATTATTTCAGTATACAGATATAATTTATGGGGGTTAGACTTACTTGGCCTCCAGGGCGAGGGCGATAATGCCTGCGGCTAGAGGAGCCGAGGCCGAGGTGCCCGTGTGCGAGTCTGTGCACTTCTGTCTGAGATCTGTAGTGATCTGGGGGCAGGAAAGAAAAAGTAAAGATATTTTTCCATAGGCATATAACTGATAGTAGTGCTTGTTTTTTGTTGTTACTTTGTAGCTCCATTGTAATTTCTTTGTGCAGGCAGTAAAAGACAGTGGCCTCCATGTTGTGATGACATTTTGACCAATCAAAGCAATGACACAGCCAACTCGGCTGCAGCATGCTTTCGGCACTGCTGTTGAGCTCAGGAACAGCTCACGTATGGGTCTCTTTATGCATAATGGAAAAACATTTGTTCAAGGTATGCTGTGGTTCTTTGTGCAAGTGGAAAAGAGCCATAAAAATGTGCCTGGAAGTTTTCCAAAAACCTGAACAGGGAGGCTGGGACCATACAAACGAAGTCTATAATGGTTTCAGGAAAGTTATGATGAAATGCATCACAGCTAAACCAGGACCGGAGCATGTATTTTTGTCAACCTGAACAACCCTAGAAAAAGAGAGAGGAGGAGAGCAAGAGGGGAGTATCTTGAGATGTCCAGTGCAGAGACTGACCTTCCTCGATTTAGGCTTAGTGCCAAAAATGGCCATGCAGCTATTCACTCTCCCTCATTGAAATGGGGCATTGGTGACAAGACTGCCTGTCATATCGAGCACCTGCCACTTAATATGAAATTTTGAAATCTGTTTGGGAGAAAAAGCTTAATCATCTGATCTGATGATTACGTGAATTTTTAAGCTCACCCTTCTGGGAGGGCAAAACTGCACAGAATGAAACTGAAAACAAGCGCAAAAGGAATGACAGAGCAAAACGACACTAACTGTATGGGGTTACCGCTTTGACTGGAAACGCAGACCTGCAGTCATGTACAAAGCATCAGCCCGCATGCCGAAGACAAGGCTGGATGGTCTGGAAAAGTGCTTTGGCAGTGGCTACGGCAATATGAAACACAATACAGACCCTGAGGGGGAACGCATGCACACTCTCCGAGGGCCACACATCACATGCTTTCCTCATCGACTCCCAATGTGCCACTGTCCACCTTCAAAAACCCTGCGGGACTCTGTGCTCAAAATACAGAACTCTTTTTTCTTCAGAGCCTCAAAGCAAGGGCCCTCTCTGAATTTGCCCCACGGCCTTACATTACCATTTGGACCTGCTAAATCATGCAATTACATGTGGTTTCTATCAGTAGAGCCTCAAAGAATGCAAGGATTTTGAAGTGGGGGGTGGTGATCAGAACTGGGATTGGTAAGCATATGTTTAGGTCTGCCTTGAGGGCAGTTCATTTTTTCTCTTGTATAAAAACTGATTGTTTGGCCAAAGATATAAATATACTAATATCCTCATTAGCTTAAATGTTGTCAATCAGCCAAGTCATGCTTGGCCTCTGAACTTGGACAACCACCAGTTTAGCATTGTGCAAATTGCAAGCCTAAAATTACACTTGCCTCAATCATAAACCATTACAAATAATCTTGAAAGGAAATATACCCCACTGTAAGACATACTGGTTCCTAAAACAAAATTACAAAAACTGAACCCATTTGGGGTCAATTTCATTCTACAAAAAAAAAAAAGTCAGAAAACCACATAAGCAGGTCTATTTACAACAATCTGAAGGAACACAATTGTATATTGTGTTGTTCATTACAACCACTGGAGATTTTGTGGTGTCAATCAATCATGACTGCTAACCAAGCGACAGAGTTGTAGGTTAATGAATTTTAATACAGTTAATAAATACAATTCAGCTAGCATTGCCCCAACCTTTTAACAAAACAATGAAACAATTCTATCACGATGAAAAGGGTGATGAAGCATCAGAAGCGGGTATTTCAAGTCTCTAAACCAAAAAGTTTCCCTATAGAAACTACTGCGAAACTAGGCAAATAGGCATGTTTGAGGGTTACATTTTCCATTTTGGCCGCAGTATAAAACTTGGTGCGGTTTGAAGAAAGGGTATGCAGTGTGCACAATGTTAAACTGCTGACTAATTAGTGCTAATTGAGAAGTTCCTCTTATTTGAGTAACAGCAGCTATATTTGCCCTGGAGCTCCTCTAGAGTAAAGAATGAAGAAACTTAAAAACACCATACATGTCTGGGATTGACATTTGGGTATAATTGTTAAAATTGGATTTTTGACTGAAAACAATGGGTGCGGTGTGATGTTTGGTGAGGTGAACTCACTATCTGTTTCTCATTGATGCCTCCACTGCTGTAGGTGGTTGCGAGGGTGGAGGAGCAGGCCTCGCTGTACCACGGCACATTTCCATACTGCGTGCTGCTGCTGATGGACAGCGTGTAGATGCTGTTAGTGTAGCCATCACAGTTACAGCTGTCCTTCTCCCGGCCACCGTTACCAGACGCCCAGACGAAAATTGATCCGAGTCCACCACGACCCTGAAATACAAAAGAGCAAAACAAAAGGAGAGAGAGTTATCAGTACTTTTTTGTTTCTCATCTGCAAAGCCCCTCTTCAGAGCCCCCTGTGTAAGACCACTAAAACTTGGCAGCATACCATCAACATCTGGTTCTGAGCAAGCGTCTTAATACCATCAAACACTTGGGGCTCAAACTCAAATAGAAAACCAGTGTTTCGTAGGAAATGGACTACACTCTGAGCTGGTCTTCGTTTTGAAATCTGCTTTTAGCTCCCAGCATCTCAGGTCATTAAAATGCTATTACTAACTGTAAAAGAATGGCCAGTTGGTTTTAAACAAGACACTGTAGAACAATGCGAATGTTCCCAGCTCAATTAATCACGACTTTGTATATCCTTGAAAAGTCAAGCGATTACTAGCTCTTTTACAGACTTTTTGGGCCACCTCACCAGCAAACAACTGTCCAGAATGATAAGGAGACTGGAAATTCAGGCCATGTTTTAATATCCCACATGGCTTTCATTTTGGCCTGCTGTCACAGAGGGAGAGGCCGGCGGTGCCAATAATGCAATTCAGATGCTGTTTGCTTGTTACCTTTGATCAGGCTTTGTTTGTGCAGCCCTCCACCGTCGCTATGATTCCCAACAATAAGGCACTAAAACAGCTATAGGGAAAACAGAGCGTGCCATGAAATGAACTCCTAATGTGGAGAAAAGTTTGGTGCAGGTTTTGAGACTTATCTTTTTTGTCCGCGTACACACCTGCTGGACTGTGGGTATTCATTCTGTTTGCACAGCCTACAGCTTTGTTTGCTTTAGGATTTACACCGCAACATAGATCTCATTTCCTGCAACAGATCTGACTGCTGGCACAGGGCAGCGTTCGTGATCTGGCTGCAAGAGATTGCTCACAGGTTGGATTAAAGGCCAGGGTAAAAGCTGGACCGCTCCGGGCCAAAGCTTTTAAAGGAATGATGAACAGCTGATGGATGGATAGCTCACCTTGTGAATAAGGCCAATAATAAAGGCCAGTGGTGAACAATGATAAGCTGCACTTCTACAGAAGAAAACATGTTGAGAAGACCATAACGTCGTTGCTGGGAGTCATTTTTTAAACAAACAAAAAAGGGCTTCCACAATTTTTTTGACCATAATTATGGAGCCCAGCTGTGCAAGAGCAGAGACATGACAGTGCCCTTCCTTAAACCTGAATTTTTTTTGTTATTCCTACTACCTGTCATGGCCTGAGGGTGTCCTAAAATGCCCATTTAAACATGGCTGTTTTTTATACATGATCGTCTACATTCCACAATGGCAAGCAGCGGCTCCTAAAAGCGTCCCCAAGCCCAAGCTGGTTTAACCAGTGCAGCAGTGTCTTTAGAATACTTTCTATGCCAGGCACAACAAACGGTGTTAATGTAGGATCTCACCACCCAACATGTTTAATAGCTGTATTCTAAAATGTGGCATCTTGATGTCTTGGTATGGTTTCCATAAAAAAAATCTATAAATGAATAAAGGGTTTTTCATTTTCCTTTTTTTTGTTAAATAGCCTGTAAATGAGTTTACCATCATATAGTGACTGTAACCATGGTAACTGTTAATTGCACAGACCTCCCACCAACCTAGTAAATGCTGTGTGCTAAGTTCATAAGGCAGCTGACGTGATTAGACCCAAGAATCATTGTTTAACTGTAGGGCAATTATTTTTCATAAAGCATTCCTTTTCCCCACAGTTTGCATTTTCTTCTAATAAGTTTAAAAGGATTTTAACATTTTACATTGCTGTGGTGACTTAGTGTGTTATGTGTTTACTGCATTTTTGTAGTCAAAAATTGAGTCATATGGCTCCCACAAGCATGATTAACAAAGCCTCACTCAGCCTTCAAAGGTCCTTACCGTTTTTAGCGTTCAAGCCTGTGTGCAGACACAGGTGTCGTAATGCTTTGGACAGCTTAGTCTGTGCATTATGCTAACGCAAACCTCATCCCTGTAGATGAATGGCTATTGTGCAGTGGCTGTAATTAAAGTAAATTAAAGTCTTTTCTGTTCGCTGCTGTAATCATTAGCTAAAGTGTAACAGCTATTTTGCATGGTGGTGCAGACAGCAGGGAAAGCCTTGGCTCTACTGTCTGCCATTGTCTACTGGCTGGCCCCAGGCCAGTTTCACTACTCCAGCAACATGGTTGTGTGTGTGAGCGCACGCACACGCGAGCGAGAGAGCTGAAATTAATGTCGTTCTTCTTCTCTCCGTGTTATGGCAGTTTAGCACAAACCCCGTGAAGCAATTAGGCATTAAGAATGTCTACACCACAAACGCTCCGGAAAATCTGCATAAAGATTTCTCTGTGAAAATTACCCTTTAATGTGACGTTTAAATTAAACGAACGTCACTCCAACCGCTAACTGCTAATTTGACTCAAGGCACTTGCAAAACGGAGCAACGCTGCAACTGAATCAAGCCCAGCTCACCCTCGCTGACTTCAAAGCAAATAAAAATAAATAAATCTCTCCCAGGGCATCCCAGACTGTACAGTCCTACCCGCGATAGATGCCTCCCCTGGTAACACTTGGAGATTATGAGGCTCAGTGATGCATTTAGGAACTAATTCAATTGAGCGATGGTCAGCAGTCACAGTGGGTTACAGCATTTTCTACACTGATCGCGTTTCAATGTGGCGCAACAGAGGAAACACAGCCAAAGCATAAAGAAGACAAACTATTTGAAATAACAGCATTTCTCTGGGACAAAGAATAAGAGAATTGAGTGGCACTGATCATATTTTAATAGTATTTACAGTGCAGTACAATAAAAAATAATATACTAATAGGCTCCTTATTGGTGCAACAGTCCAACCACTGTCCAAGCCATCTACTACTGGAAGTCCAAGATAGCATGAGTGTCCTCACTCTCTAAGTGGGTAGAGTGACTTCATGTCTCAGGTCACTCAGTGTAATACTATCCAATGCAGGCATCTGTTCGGCAACCCAACAGAGTCATGTGATATGGGGTGTTCTATCTAGCAAAAACAATTATAGTTTCTCTCCAATTTAATAATGGGCAAATAGATAGATAAACAGATTAATAAATAAACAAGTTAGTTAAGTAAGTAAACAGAAACAGACCTCAGTAACTCCTCGTAGAAAGGCCTCTTTTGCCATCTTAGCAGGGCCGTCTACGGTCTTGCCGTCATCCTCTGGTCCCCAGCTGGCACTGTAGATATCGATGTGCTGAGGATTAAGGCTGAGAGATTGAGCCTCTACCACATCAGTCACCTCTCCATCCAACATGCGTACGCCTAGAGAGAAACAGCAAAAGTCAGGGCTAACCAATAAATTATGAATTACATCAATTAAAAGTTATTTATGGTTTTACCAACTAAACAAGGCAGTTGAATGATTTCTTGTTCAATTACACTAGTTTTTTTTTAGCCATGGTACAGTGAAAGTATGTCCCTCACACCACAACAAGCATTGTGAAAAGTTAATGCATATAAAATCTACAGTCCTTGGATCACAAAAAGAACTCCGCAAAGCTAAGGAAAAGTACTGACCTAGAATTTACTTTTTATGTCCTAACAAATACAGACAAAAGGATAAGAGAAGATGATCCTTGATCCTGTCATTCAAAATCCCAGAGAAAAAAAAGTGTCACAAGAGAGAAGGACAAAGAATTTCAGAGTAGGATCAAATTCCTCTTCTGCTTTTCTGATGTTTTCAGTCACAAAGATGAAGCCTAGATCCTCACTGCTACTGAAACAGTTTAGGAGCAAGTCATGGTCATGAATTTTTATGGATAAAAGTTGCCACTATAATTTGTATGGCCACAGGGGAAAAAGATGGTGCACTTGAACAAGAAAGTACTCTGGGATTCCCTGCTGGATAAAATGAGGTTCTAGATGGAGACTTTACTTCAACACCAAGGGCTTAAAAAGGCTGCAGTACATCGAAACAAGACATCAGGAGAGATTGGGCCAAATTTAGGAGTATATAAAATAAATTGAAAAAAAATGAAGAGAACTCTTCTCAATCCACAGTTCATTCAGAGGTGACGGGCGACTGCTTTCCTCCGCTCTGCCAAGCATTCCTTTATAAAGGCAGAACAATGATGGACTATCAGTTTCCACTTCTCTGTAAAATAAAAAGAACCTTAATACCCAAGGGAGGGACAAGGAGGAGGCGAAACCCCTCTATCCAAAAACGTCAATTGCGTTTGAATTATTGAAATTGATTCGAGATCAAACACGTCACATTCTCTTGACCTCAGGCAAAAACCGTATCCAGCCCTCTCAACAGAATAGACGAGCACTGGAGCTAGAAAATCAATAACAGGCACCTCAACAACGTTTCTTGGCCCTATGATGCACAAAGCAATGAAGCTCTTCACATCATCAACAGAGTTATCATTAGACTTTAAAACCCCTACAACAAATGACCAAGAGCCAACAACATTCAGGTTTTCCAGAAAGCAGTAAATGTGAAAACTGGCTGCCAGCATTCAGGGAAACATGGTACAGAGCAAAGTGTTATACCAAGAACTTCTCTTCATCTGTAGTCACACTAGAGATTTGCAGTTCATGTCACTTTCATGTTAGTGCTAATTAATTCACTAAACAGCTACACAACTTTGATAATTGGTCATCAGCTAAGTTAAAAGAGAATACTATCAGGAGCAGGATGCCAGGAACAAGGAGAAAAATCAATATGAAGGACCATCCACGTTTAACAAGGGCCTGGGAACATGGAAGCCATTCAGCAGCAGGAATCTAGAATCAATCTTTGCTGGGGATCCTTTCAGGTGATCAGTGCTCTACCTTCATAAGAGAACAGACTGCAAGCAATAAAATATGGTGTGGTGTGAACAGAACAATGATTCTGGAATTCTGGAAGTCATGAAGTGTCCACTAGGCTTACAGTTAGATATCAGATAAAGTTGTCTGAACATAAATTGCAAAATGGCATTGGCTCCTTAATCTCAGTACTCAAGAAAAACATTTTTATGACAGGAACTGCTCAAGACTAAAGTCCTCCAGCACAGAAGTTGTCCAGAGAAAGGTTTTGCACTTGTGTCAGGATCTGTTACGAAGCCTTTTCCAACAGTGTTTTTTCCTCTTCTCCAAGCCCTTCCAGGCCAATATGTTTGGCTAATGAGTGTTGGCAGCGGCGTAAGCTCTTCTGTGCTGTGTCTAAACTAGAGCATGGCCCACTGCTGCTTCCGAGGCATCCCTTAACAGAAGGCAGATCTGGGCAGGCTGAGGCATCACTGGAAGACAGTTTTCCAAAGTAGTCCTCTTTTCTTCTTTAGCTCTTCTCCTCACGTTCACCTGCTTTTTCTTCAATTTAGCTTACAGAAGACCTCTGCAGCTTATTAAGGGTAGGTTTCCCCTATGGATGCAAGGTGGAGTCACAAGGCAGACAGTTGCTTAGCATCCGCTATTTCTCATTTCAAAGCTGATTCAAGAAGCGAACAAGGTTGGGCGAACAGCTGAATCTGAACAGGGACATTTTCCAAAGTGCAAGAAAAATGTTGAGCGTTCTCCACGTACATTATGGAAGAGTAAGAGGACAGAGCTTCAAGAAGAGGGGGGTAATGTGCTCCATGACCTAAAAACAGATTCAAAGGAGGATGGCCCAAAATACTCCCCAATCATCTATGGGGAGAAGTCTATTGCCAAGAGTCTCAACTGGGACATTTGAGGAGGATATTACAGGGTGGCAAGAGAAAAATAATGGCATTGAGCTCTTTCTGACCAGTGAAGGCATGTTGAGGGCTGAGCATGTGTTTCAAAGCTACTTTGGTGGTGTGCATGAAGCCTTTGCAAGATTTTAAATAAAATCTTAAATAAAAAATAAACTTTACATTACACAACATCAATATGTTTTCCTTCACCCTCTACAGACATTTCTCAGTCTCACTGGATTAACTCTCACATTTTTGGACAGACAGCAAAAAAAAAAAAAATTACATACCAGTTTCCTTATACTGTAACCGCTGTATTTGTGCTATTTTCAAGCACATTCATCTAGTTACACTTGTGCACAGATCCCTCTCAATGACTATCTATTTTAACTATGAAGGTGTAAGAAAGGCTGAGTAGGAAAAGCCTACATTTCATAATCCATTCAAACCTTGCCGAATTAAATCACACCACCCACAATAATTTTCCTTGGAAGTACTCCACATGATGAAGGATGAAAAATGAATTTTGATTTCTGTTTTACATTTTAATCTCAATGAAAAATGTGATTACAATCATTCCTGCATTTCTGCTTGTGTGTGTTTGCTTGAGCTCACTCATGTACAAAAACACCAACTGAGTGCCAATATTGGCCCTTGTAGGGAATCTGAACTCTGGCAGCAATTAATTATCTATACAAATTATAAACCTTTTGTGTACTGCTTCGTTTTCTTTCCTGCAGTGAAAACAGGTTGCTGAGATTAATAGTTTTTAGAAACTATTGTATGTAAACATTGTATGTAAACAACCTGCTCAAATATCTTACACAGGTTATTAAAAATGAGACATTGCCGTTTCTGAACTGAATTTTTTATGAATGTGTACACACTGATTAAAACCATTGACAGGTGAAGTGATTAACAATGATTAATACACTAATCTTGTTACAAAGGTGGCTGTCAAAGAGCAGCAAATGAACGGTCAGTTCAGGCAAGCATGAGGTGAACCGTGCTGGCGGTGTTGTCTCCAAAAACAGGTCTTGTGGAGTGTTTCCAGTGTGCAGTTGTCAGTAGCAACCAAAAGTGAATCAACGACTGGGTCATGGTCATGAGTGCCCAAGGCTCATTGATCGAGTGCCCAAAGCTTATGTGTATGTGGTGTAGAAGCTATTCTCTTACCACAGAAGAGCTACTCACGATACTGACCAGTTAGAACAGTGTATTACAGCTTGCTTTGTATGGTGCTGCATAATCACAGACTGGTCAGAAAGCCCATGCTGACCCCTGTTTAAGCATGTGGGCATCAAAACTGGACCATGGAGCAAAGGAAAAATAGAAATGATCATCCAAAACATACTAGTGAGAGGACAGGTAATGTTCAACTTTGAGGGTGGGTTACTGTATATAACCTATATTTACACATTGTATGAGAAACAAACCTGCACTGCCAAATGCATGACAAACAGACGTTTCTGTGTCCTATTCATCATACCGTACCACACCTGAAAAGCTAAGGTTACATCGAAACCTGCTTAGGGATCATATTGCTAAGCTTCGAAAAGCGAGAACCATGATATGGTAGGGCAGCATTTGACCAGTTTCTTTCTTGCCTTTGCAGTCCCTCAGAGAATACAAACGATTGGATGTCACCTATACAGCCTCAGACAATTGAAGGATTTAGCTGGGTCCCAAAGCCCAAAGACAGTAGGCATACACGGAGGAGTAATGAGATAAAATGTGCACTGAATGGGATAAAAGTGCCTCTGCCAATTAAAAGGATTACACATGCTTACGTACAAATCTTTGGCTCAGAGGGTCCAGAGCTGAGGCCTGTGATAACTCTGACGTCTGTTACTGTAGCAAGGCTAAAGCTACAGGAGAATAAAATGATTTGGACTATAAATTCAGAAGCGTCCTCACTTTGGCACAGATCCGCACTTAACAGCTTCTTTATGATGATCACACTGAAGCTGTACAGAATACAACTGCTTCTTACTCATCCTACAGATGACATTAATTGCACATTTTTACCACTTTTTCCTCTCTATATTTGCTATTGAAGTTAATAATATTATGTTCATATTGAGCTAGATGGTTATGTGCAAAGAGCTTCATTAACCACAAAGGGAAATGTGGTGAAATGCAGAAAATTGTACCGAGTTTAGACATGCCAACTCACCTCCGATCTTAGCATTGAAGGCCACACCCACACCGCAGATGTCGTTGTTGGCAACAGCAGCTACCTCTCCAGCACATCGCGTGCCATGCCTGACAACAGACAGATGAATTAAGAGAAAATCGATGGTTATAGAGGCTTCATCTTTACATAAACGTTAAAGGTCCATTGAAAAGTGATATAAATTGCCTTTCGAACACTGCCTGTTGTGTCCTTGAAGCAACAAGCAGGTGCAATTGGTTTAATGGGGTCTCACAGGGTATTAACATTGTCGGCTTATTCATTTTCCTTGTGTGTTGTGAAGGTACAAATTGGCACAATGAAGACGAGAACAAAAACTCACCTCGACAGGTATTTGGCTCTTTTTTTTTTTGCTGATTTTGAGCCAGAAAAAGCAGAGTAAGCAATTCCATGCCCACAAACATTTAAACATTCTTGTACATCAAGGGCGACCTTGAATTTCTGAGTTTCTGTTGCTACAATGTGCAGCCATGAACCATGGAAAATGAGATGACACGCTATCATCAGACTGCCGGAGTTGCCAAATTAGATTTACCTAGTCAACAGAAAGCTTTTCCCACAATCTCCTGCTCCCGAGAGTCTTTCTTTTGTGACACTGCTGAGCGACAGGCCGTTTCGGAAGATGCAGGAAATGGAGAAAAAGGAGGGTCACGTTTCAGTTAGGATCGTCAGGGATATGGATCAGACAAACTGCATGGGGAACTACAATGCTACTGCAGGATCATTTGAATGGGTCAATGGATCTGCTTTGGTAGTATTACAGGAGGGGCTATATTGCTGTGGGACTAGCGGAATCATGGGCTTATCCAAACTACAAGTAAATGCATTGTGCTGGGTGAGATTGTGAACAATTCAATTTTATTTATATAGCGCTTTTAACAATGGTCATTGTCACAAAGCAGCTTTACAAAATTAAATAAATGTG
>JBBPDE010000038.1:53065-75177 GCA_037974605.1 Nannopetersius ansorgii | reverse complement strand
TGATGAGCAAGCCAAGAGTGACGGCGACAGTGGCAAGGAAAAACTCCCTAAGATGGCGATAGGAAGAAACCTTGAGAAGAACCAGACTTAATCAGGGAACCCATCCTCATTTGGGTGATAACAGATACAGAACACTGGTCAAATATGTTAGTTCAATTGATCAAGGGGAGTAAACACCTTTGCACAGTTACAGATCCAGTGAGGACAGAGACACTGAAGAAATGAAATGGTATTGTTTGCATTTGGATAATGAATAAATAAAACACACCGACATCTGGGATACTTTCATCCAGAGCATCACTAATTAGAGCCATAACAATGGAATATAGTAAACTCCACCGGGTCAGGTGGGTGTACCCACAGATTATTCTTCCACTGGATTTGTGATCCAGGAACGCAGGACGCAGCTCAAACCTGGGACTGCGCACCCACTATGCTGTGAGTGTGAGAGAAAAAAGGCAAAGACTAGCAAAACTTCTAACAAAAGTGGAAAAGTGGACCCGTGCAAGACTCCAGCGTGAGCTGCAGATTATCAGTGTGACTGATGATCTAAACTCAAAACTACCACCACTACTTTTTACCATCACTGACAGTCCTACACTTACAAAACCCATGACACCTCACAACAATCCACCAGGTCAGCTGGCCTGGTAGTGTCCTGTGAACAGCTCAACTCCCTGAATGGCTCCAGAGGAAAGAATCAATAAAGACCCCAGAGACTGCCTCCAGACACCAGTTCCAAGCAAGCACAACAAGTCAGAGGTCACAGTCACAGACATTCACTTCTGCATGAACTCCCATAAGCATCATCATGGGACACAGCTTACATCAGAGAGCCACGTTTAGAAAAGCATCCAAACAACTAAGGCGAAGGTCTTGTGCAAAGACGGACATGGGAGACTTCTTTCATGAGCATAAAATTGTGGTTTTCTATGGCCACTTTCTCCAGGAGTACGCAATTCAAATGGGAAAAAATTTGTATATATTAAGATCAAGGCCTTAGTCCATTCATGGTCTAAGGGGATTTCATGGTCATGTACAGCCCTGGACTGGACTCTTAATGCTACATTTACCTACATGTGTATCATGTTTTAACTACAAGTCAATTGTCTACCAAATTCATAAATGTAAATATAGGAATTATGTAGGTATGTTTCCAACTAGTTCTTCTCAAACACAAAGCTTACAGGCTGTGTGTTATTAGGTTACAAAGCTCTAAACTTTTAGCCATAATTCAGAACATGATACATTAATGAAAGAAAGACTTTCAGAAAAAAATAAATCTCTATCTTTTGGAGTCTGTGGTCACATACATCGAAATGTATGAATTGGTTCTCAAGGACCCCAAGGCATTGCATATTTTTGCTTTCATATATTTGCTATATCTATGCAGGAGCGACCATCTAGGAGTCTCCAAGCACCAGTTTAAGAACCAATGATACCCATGACGCCTTTGTCAAGAGCCATCAATTCTGATCCTGGAGGCTCAGGGTCCATTATATCATGATTTGGTGAATTTAATAACATTCTCAGCCCTGAATAATCTTCTGTACCTCTATGCTAAAGTACATGAGAACGTCAATTTTGACATAGTAAGCACGCAGATAATTAAGATTTTAAGGTATCACTCCAGATTTCTGCTGGAACCTACACTTGAAACAAGCAAGTAGATGTTTTTGTCGATGGCAACAGGAATCCACAGAACACTATTCATATTTTAAGTGGTTGAAATGTGTTAGCTTGGCAACAGGCATCACATCTGCAAACGCATTGCGTATGCATGAATTTTATATTTCCCCATCGCAGGATGCTACTGGTACAGGACGCAAAATAGAATAACTACTAAACTGCAAGTGATGCCACAGAAATAGGCAGGACAGACTACTACACAGTGCACTCTGCTGCACATGTAGTTACAATGGCAGCACTGACACATACAGGCCTATTAACTAGACTGCTTTTTGCACCCTTAAAATGGTCTCAAAATGGTGTCAAAAACCCCAAAACCCCCAGAAATGTCTTAAAACAGCTGTTTTCTAACCACTCCCTCACTGTTCAAACACCCAGAATTTTTGCTGTACAAAGTTTGGTCAGGGAATAGATGTGGACCATCTAGGAAGGACCAGTCACCATAAAATAATCACTTTTGGTTCCCTAAAAATGCATTAATGGATGTTTCTTTAAAGAACCACTTTCGTAAAAGAACCTCCCAATTCTATTAGAGTTAAACTTTTTTTCCCACAAACCAGATGTCCAAGCCAACAACCATTAAGGAATTTTTATTGTTAAGCGATTTCTTTAAACTATACAGGAGATAACAAGAAAAGTGGTGCTGCTCTAGACAAAACTGACAAAGCATTGTTCAACCTGACAGTCACTTTGCAGCTGCAACAGAACAAGGTACACAATTACAGTGCCACAAATGTAAAGTGGGTTCAATCCAACACACAGTGACTTACTTTCATGCAAAAGATTAGTCAAGTCTGTCCAAAGATGCTGCAGAGTTCCTTTAACAGATTAACCTAATAAGCCAATCATGCAGCAGCAACAGGAGTGCAAAATATATTTGATCCTTTTTCTGCTTTACTTAATTGGAGAAAACATATGACCATCTGCTCCTTAAGAGTGTGGGTATTTTTTGTGTGTGTGTTTTTTTTTTTTTTTAAGAGAACAGGCCTAATGCCTGGTCACTTTATATAACCTCTAACAGGATGCTAACCAGCAAGCTGCGTGCCAAACACGCAGCCTTTGTTGTCTGGTTCCACGCCTGGCAATTTAGTCCATACGTGAATGACAATAGGATTGTTTTGGCCCCGTCTCTGGGAGGAAATGCTGTTTACCATTTTAGACACTTTCACAACGCAAATCATAATTCATTCGGAAATTGCAGACTCAGCAGACCAGAACGTTATTTTTTGAGAGGCCGGACAATGCGTGTGGAAATAACCATCAGAGCAGTACATTAGCAAAACAAAACCGTTCCTGGAATAGCAATCAGAAGACAGACAATGCTTTCATCACGAAATGCATAAAAGGCAGCATAAACGATAGAAAGGAACATCCCCGCGGGGCCTTTATCGTTACCAGACTCAAAGCCGAAGCAAAACTATTATGTCGGCCTGTCATTCCCAAGGGACACAATAGTTTAGGTCCCATCACTTCATACAAGCAAACTGATTTGACGCAGACCCTTCTGAAATTAACTGCTCATTTTAACAGCACAAACAAATAAATAAAATCTGGATGGAGAGCAGGCCATGTGCCAGTGCCAACTGCGGTAGGTCGAGCTGCATGTTTTCCCGTCCAAAGTGCAGGCAAGGCAGCGAGGCACAATAGACCGCCGGCAGCAGACTGAAAAATTACCCCGCACTCTGGTATTCAAAATGCCAGGCTTGCACAGAAAGTCAGAAAATGATCCAGGTGCAGTCGTCCAACTCTGTGGGATGACAGAGGTCTTGCAACAAAAAAGAAAGAATAAAAAGAAAACCTTGCTTGCAGTAAAAAAAAAAAAGGTCTTGGCCAAAAAAAAGAAAAATTAAACACTCAGTCCTGCAGGTATAGTATGATTCATCTTCAGAATCTGCTGATTGCAAAAAAGTGCCCTTGGTCAAGAAGACAGAGCAAACATAGCAATCGAATTTAAAATGACCCACTGGAATTAGCTTGTGATTTGAATTTTTGTGCATTTCATTTAGGTTAATGCAGTCAATACAGTTGGATTCATGGCCGGCTTAAATTGGATTAGGAGGTTTTCCAGCTGGCTTATCAGTGCTGAGGCTTCTGCTTTGGATCCATTGCCTCTGAGTGCTGTCAGCACACCAGGATGGACAAGGCTCAAGGTGTATGGCCAGTATCTCCAACAACCTGCAGCTTTCCCTGGATATTCTCCACTCCCCCCACTCGTTTAGGCAGTATATCAGCAAAATAAGTTTTGTGCTTTTGCCATAATCCATCATGGGCCTATTTTTCCATTCTTCCAAAACACACTGGTATTTAACATATAATATCAGGCTGTGTTGTGCCTATTTCGCAAAACAGTCTAGGCTGAAACGCTCCTCCTTTATCTGTATTGTGAAGCTGGTCATGAATGGGCAAGGCTAAACCGCTGCAGGACAAACAGGACATCTGTACTCAGGTTTTCATGACATCACAAACGGTAAATATAAAAGAGGTTGTTCTTGCAACTCAGTTTCCATTTAAGTACTATATGGGCTAGAATTTAAAAAGAGAAGAAGCTTCCGAAACTACAGCATAAAACATTCCTTATGTTTTCCATGATAAGGCCTCTTAAAAATGCTCAGTTATAAACAATCCAGAAAAAAAACAATTTCACAAAGAAATGCAAACTACTTTATTGCTGCATTACAGTCTTGCAAACACTGCTAAAAACAAAAGCCAAATTTTTCCCTAAATCATTCCTTTTCAGAGAAATATCTAAATGTACAAGCATCCATCAAAACCTCATTTGGCTGTAACCTCATTTGCCAGACAGCTACACAAATGAATGCAGAGTCAGACTCTCCACTGACAGACTGTTCTGTACTGTGATTCAAAGCTGCCAGAACGACCAAAACACATTTATACTCATACTGTAACTCCAGTGACAGCCAAAGGAGCTTTTCTTTTGATTGGGCTGCCATAACGTTGCCAGGAAAGACACATGTGGGCAGGTGATTTATCACAAATATTTAACCATATGCAGCAGAACCTCTGAAAGCTGGAGCTTTGCCAAATAGTGTCCCTACAGCAATAAGGAGGGTATTCCGGCTCAGAACAGACAGAGAAAACAGTAAAATTCAGAAGTTGTTTATTTCCTTTTTTCCCCCCCAAGGAAAAATACTTCTGTGCATTATTAAATAACTATTTGAAAGTGGAATTCTCTCAAGGGAGGTAGCATACTGTTATTATTCCACTTAGCTCCACTAACCTCATCTTTCTTCAGAAGCACCACACTGGGTAACTGGCCCACTTCTATGGAAAACACATCTTAAAAATTCAAGTGTTTAATACATTATTTACTCTTTCCTGCACACAATACATGGTGTGTATGTGTGCATACATATACACACAGAGAGCAGATTGAAGACTGTGAAAGCAGTGAAGAGGCTTGGAAGCAAATAAGATATTACCTTAAGTAAACATGTTAGTTTGGGCAAATACATTGCTGAGGTGAAATGGGGGTGACATGGGGGAGCTGCCCTCTGACTGCTGATCTGAGGTCAGTTTGGTGGATCATGGAGAGTATTCAAAGTTTATGGCTTGGGAGAGGTGAGCATCCTAGATCAGTTCCAAACTGCAGGCCTCAGCACGGACTGGGATGCAAAGAAAGAAAGGGGGCTTTATGGAGGCGAACAGAGATGGGCTTTCTCAAAGGGAGCGGGCAGAGGCTCAAATGCCGCACAGCCTGCCTACGGGGCACTTCACTGCTCAGGCAAGAGTGAGCTGAGCCAGCTCACAAAAGACAGCTTAAAGGACCAGCAGGCTTAGGATCAGCTCATCTGTGACCTGATTATTGACATCTTAGCGTAAAAAAATAACTGTAAATAACTGATCAGTGGAGATCCATTTCATTTTGTGGCCAAGAAGCCTAGAAGATCTTTCGAGCCTCGAGTATGTTTTACTTGTTCGATATTCATTTACAGTCATTCTGACCCTGTATTTGTTTCAGTGTCATGAGAAACTTAAAAATAAATGGCAAAAATTTCAGTTTTGCTAAACAACAAAATCAGTTACAAATGCAAAATGTAATGCGAGTTCAAAGTAGGACTGACTTTCTTCCTTTTTTATATTGAAAGACTGCAATTTTCAAAATCACAAGAGCTGCAATTACTTCTGACTGCATTTGTGGCATAAATGATCAGTATAATAATTATGGCCAACAATGTCTTAACGTAGGAAAGACAGAAGAAACTAACTATATACGCATAAAAAGATAAAAAGTCAGACTAAAAATTAGTGTTCTTGGCCAATACATTACATTTCACACTGGCCAAAAAAAGAAGCATATACAAACAGGTCCAAAAATAGACTCAACCGACAGTAAAGACTGTTGGGGCTATCAAAATCATTTGATTTCCATGGTTTGATAAACGCTATAAGAAGTTGATTGCTTATGTCAGCCAACATCCAGAAGGGGGCGCCTTTAATGGCATTCTAGTGGATGAACACAAAAAGCTGCACTTTAGATCTTTAGATCTTTAGATGCACATTTACCCTCTACATTTCTATTCATCTCTGCACAACACAATATTAGTCCACTTCAAATGAATATTTCAGCTGGCCATACACTACTTTATGATTGTATTTTGGTTTGACTAGATATCTGAATTAAGTGCTTCTATTTTTTGTACAAAGAATTTACTAAAAACATAAGTTATGATTCTTCACACAAATACCTCTTAAAAAAACTGAAGAGCAACAAGCAAACATCAACAGTAACAGTTACAGCCCAACATCTTTTATAAAGCTGGGCAGCATATCAGTTGGTCTGGGTCTGTTTAATGGAAGGGGAAACAGCATGTGACAAGTTTTCCCTAAACTGAAAGTTCAAAACCCACACTTCACTTATCTCATCAAGCTACAGGCACAAAATAAATTTAAAAAAAATGAGATGTTTCAAGGCAAATACAGCCTGGGGGACCTGGAAGGGATTTAACCAAAAAATGCTTAAGAGTTTAGTTCTCAAGTACACCAAGTTCACAAGACTTTTCAAAGCTTCCATTTCGCATGCAAGTCTAACCGCGACACGCCCGAGTCCCTGCACTGTTGGGTACACGCTGAACTGGTTCAGATAGTCCCGCTCCAAACTACAAAGCTCTGCCATTCAGTGCCGGACCTTTGATTTCAACCCGCTTGTAACTATAAGCTTTTCTGCCTGTCATCACTAATCATGCTTTGCCTCAAGATACAAATGACTCCTTGGCTAGAATCCCAAAAACCAGACGGATTGAGAAAAAATCCCAACAAGTCAGGCGGAAGCACGGACACCAGAATTAAACAGTTGTCCATAAGCCTTTATTTAGGTCTTGTTGCTCCTGATAGACGTGATTCATGCGCTTGGGTACAACAGGGATGACGGCTGGGTGAAAGAGCTCCGGTGGTAAAAGTTCTTAAATACAATCTGCTCTTGAATTAAAGCAGCTTTCTTCACTAATTTACTTCAATCTCAGTCAATTGTCCAACTTAAAACAGGTCATGGAAGTTACTCATGGGTGTGGGAGGATTGCAAGAGCTGCTAGCAGAGATTTGGAAACTAAATTGACCTCAGACTAAATAATCACACCCAGAAGAGAAGGATTGGAATGCAAAGCAAGTTGATCTGAGGGGCTGGTTGGGGACATGTCAACCCTGTCCTAATTTAGGACAAACTGCGTTTAAATTCTAAAGCTACTTTCATACTCAACGCACATACTTGATGAGGCGAGTGTTTACAGATTATAAAAAATTCAGGAACTCAATTCTATTTATAGAGTTCAGTTAAAATTTCATGTCGATACAGTTCACAGTATATTTTTCACTTTGTCCAGCTTGTTTGTTTTCAACTAACAATCTAAGGATGATTCATCTGTTTGAAGAGGATGTTGAGCAAAGCTTGGTAGCAAAATGCGGCACTACTTGTTTTTGTTCGTCAGGTAGAAGCAGAAAAGTAATTGAAAAGTCACTGTCGACTCCAGGCATAAAGAGCCGAGTGTAGACCTGCAGAGTAGAGCTAAAAATGTTACGCTTTGGGCAGTTGGGTTTTTTCCACTCTAAGATTACAAGTCTCCTGCTTGACAAGGAGCTATTGACCATGAAACAGTAGCAGGCTTACAGTTTTTGTTGTAAACGTACCTATTATCGTTGAGCTGGGTATATCGAGGCTGAGGGTCTGGATCCCCATCGTTCACATCATAACTGGCATCAGGGTCCTGGATATAAGGTATGAGGGAAGATGGGAATATGATAAGCCAAAATAAGATTTGTAACATATTATATAGATATATTGTTAGTATAGATCATTTACATTATTCATTAAACAAAATGGGGAAAAAATGCTTTGGAGCCCTTGGGTTTGCAATCTCACAAAAGAGTGGACTGGTGCACGGTGTATTTTAGGTGAACGTTCAGTACGTTCATGTAAAAGATCGCGAACGACAACATGACCCCCCCCACTGCCATTCCTCTGTTAACAGCAAGAAAACAGACTCCAAAACTGTTATTTATTTTTAACGAAGCATGAGCTCTCACAGCACTTGAGACACTGGAATATCCTGAATATCGAGCTTCTGAGTTTTGGCTCCGTCGAGAAACAGCTCGCAGCCAGTAGGCTACTCCGCAGCAGAGAACTGACAAAATAATTAAGAGAACTGACAAAATAATAATGTTTATTTTTATTTTAGGAAAAATAATTTAAATCGGAATTAAACCAAAGAAAAAGAGTCTTTTCCAGAACTCCACCCTGGTTCCCCATTTTTTTTCCTTCGGATCTGCATCAATCTCATCCTTTAATGCCCTCAGTTGACGGAAATCCGTCACAGTGACGGAGAACTTTAATCCATGTATACTGTATTTAGTTTTTATATTACACTGCATTGGTTCATTATGTCTGCGCTTCTGTACATGTCTGAAATCATCTTAAACATTTTCCATTTTCAGCTGTTATTCAACCTGTGTTAAATATTTTACTTGCTTTGAGCCATTTTATTGAGGGAAGTGTGTGACAATACTAAGATCATTTCTTTAAAAAAAAAAATGTTATTAAATATTTATTCAAAAATCCAAAAATCTATTCAAAAGACATGGAGGTGTTTTTGCTCAAGAAATTGCCTGCATTTTGTTTACTCAGAAAAATGTAAATACCATTATTTGCATCATGCAGTACCAAAACATCTTCATTATTTTTGACATACTGTACACTATATTATACATATCTGACATGCTGTCGACCCCTTTTCTGACTCCTAAAGCTGAGAGAGGTTTGCAGATCTTCCTCCCAAACTCACATAATTACGCTCAAGATCTGGGTGGTTCTTCTCAATCCCGTCATCCAATATTGACACCACCACGCCTTGCCCGGTAACACCTTGCTTCCAAGCTTCCTTCACATTGAGGTCATGTTTGTTGCTATTGTACTGAAAAAAAGAACAAGAGATATGAGTCATACACTCCAAGAGGAAATTAAAGAAATATTCCACAGAATATAATTAGATGCCACAGGAAATACTTGGAATGAAGCACTTGCACCATTTAGTTGACAAAAAGTGTTTTTCTGACAGTGTAAGAACACATGAGAAATAAAGAGCCATATAACAGAGAAAGCACCATATTGCAGATACTGTCTGCAACTGTACAGAAATAGAACGAGAGAAATGGATCATATACTGCAAGAGGAAATTAAAGTATAATTAAGTGCAATCGAACATACCTGGGAGGATGCACTTATTGTATTTGGTCATATAGATGACAATCTTGCTGAAAACACAATAAGCCTTTAAAATGCTATTGCATATGCTGGGATTCACCAAGTCCACTTTAAACACACTAAGATTCCAATTTAAGATTAAGACCTCCAAACTGAGCCTTCCTTCATTCCCTGGCCACTCTCTGGAGATTCAGCAGCAGAAATTAATCAGGATTTCCAGCAGTGGGCAGTTTTTCAAGTGTTTCACAATGTTTCACAATGAATCTGCACTCGAGGGGCTTCTAGCTCCAGCCCTCGGATACTCTGTCACGGGCCAGTGACCTTGAGGCGACCTCTGGTCGGACAGAAATGGCCACCGCTCGCCTACTCGCCCGCCATGGGACTGCGGGGAACTGACCTCAGTACCCTTTCCTCTGCCTCCACACCGGTTGTGCGGCTCACATAGCGGTCTGGGCTTATTTAAGCAGAAAATTGAATTTATTTCGCAGTGTGGCTCCTCTCTCCTCTACCTTCATCGTGTCAGTGAACCTCCCCTGGAGAGGGGGCTCGGGGGTGGGTAAGGGTATGAGAGAGAGAAAAGGCAGCCAACCAGGTTAGCTTGGGTTTAACCATCCAAGACAACCTCTACAGGGGTCGAACCTAACTGAAAAACTCAGCTTTTAGGTAAACCGGAAGCACCGCAAACGGATTGTATCTAATCTTGATAATGACAGTGCAGCAAGTGTTGACCTTCAATTTCTGCCATTGCTGTTAAAATGTTTGGTCCTAATTTCCGCCCTGTCATTTGGTCTGATAGCACATCATCCTTGGGTGAAAAACACCGGTTAGGCAATCACGGCAAGAAAAAGTGTTTTTCTGATGTGAGCAGAATAAATACAGAAAGAAACAGGACACTATAGAGAAAATGCCATATTGTGATTCTAATGCTACATATTGTGGCTGGGATAAATTACAGTCTGGCTTTTAGCAAGGGGCTCTGTCCAAAACCTTACCAGTTTTATAGTGTACAGACTAAATAAACCTATGTACATATTCTCAGCATGGAACAGACTTACTTTCACATATTGAGAAAAACAAACACAATATAAACTATGCACTAACCTTTGCTCAAGGTACAATTTACTGTTCCCTATGTTAAAGCATATAAACAGTGATTGCTCCGATGTTTAGAAGTGTGTGGATGTAGGCTTACATTCACAAACACAATAATCTATGCTGCTCTGAGTTATCAAATGCATGTGAAATGTAGAGTGATGGGGTGATATGCCTTGAAGGCTGTGCCAGTGTCGAAATGAATGGGTCCCTACAGATATGTTTAGTAAGTGCCACATGCCGAAACTGACATTATGCACATCAACAAACATAACAGTGATATTAAACTACTTTGTTTGATTCATGTTATGTAAACTTGTAACTTCCCGTTTAAAATGTCTGTTGGTCCATTAAAGATAAAACATGCATGTGTTCATTAAGTCTACTTAAAAAAGTGCTTAAAAAAGTGCAGATAAACGCAAATAAATTTCAATGGCAAAACAATTTCAATGTTTTGACCTTTTAAACAGCCTTTGGCAAACCAATTACTGCAAGATAATGCTAAGATGCATGTTTTTAATTATTATTATATAGTTCTGCACTCAGGCACCAAGTAGCACTGCACTATTGTGGGCAGACTTTCAGTCTTTGATTCCCACAAAGGCCCACTTTACTAAATGAGACAAAACCATCTATTGTTTCCTCAGTTCATTAGTCGGAGTCCTAATTTGGTGAATGGTCTCCCACTTTTTCCAAGACAATGATATTTCGTGACAGTTAATGATTTCAGTTATGTTATGAGACTCAATTAGAGGGAGAAAAAAAGGTGAAGACTTTTATACCATTTAAAATTAGCTTATAAATTATTTGAGGAGGATCATGTTGCCCACATTTTAATGAGGACTGTGCTACTAGAGTGTCTGCTAATTCCCTTATCATGAAAAACATTGCAAGTGCATAGTAGAGCAAAATGAAATTAAAATCAGCACATTCAAGCCTTAACTAAAGATGTCACAAAACCCACAAGTTAGAGGCAGTTTACAGACTGTGCCTTTGACACTTTCTTAGGATAATGAGCTTAGGGACAATGTTCTGTTGCAACATCTAACTTGAGAATAATTTAATTTACAGGCATAAGCATAAGTGACATTTTGGAGAATTTAAATAAAGTTAAATTACCGAAAATATGTCTGAAATTAAAACTGCACATACATACACTTCAACAATGACACATACACACGCACACACGTGCACAGCCATAGAAGCATAGAGCTCGTCAAGCCGTGGACTTGTTTTAACACATGTTTTGGAGGAGGGAAGCATACCACACTGATTAAGAACGAAGCTCAACTGGTTGACTGCCACTGAGGTCAGCATTGCGTAATTCACGGTTTAATATTGGTAAACTGAACAGAGTGCAGTGGATACAAACAATATTTCCTCCTACCTGGAACTGACAGAGCTCTGTCTTTTATGGACCAGCTGGTACACTGCGTTAGCTACTAAGGCAAACAAACACTAATGTGCACATCCATACAGTCAGGAAGACATTCTGACTCACCAGGTACCACTGCTGAGCAAACTTGGGGTCAGCTGGCTCCGAGTAAATATCCCTCTTCTTCCTCTGCTTCACTACCTGCTGTTCCAACCATGTTACCTAGAAGATGAAAAAAAATCAGTCAATTAAACTAAACAAGTTTATACAAATTTAACAAATAAAAACAGCACCGTCTAGATAAGAAACTAGGCAAAACGTCAGTAGTGTGACCCTTTACAAGCATCCAAGAGATGCAAGATGATCTCAGTCATCAATATTAGCATATTACATAGATGGATCAATAAATTATTCCTTGACTAATAACATGGGTACATGAATCCAGTTTCTATGCATTAGCTACAACATAATATACAAATGTAAAGTATTAGAATTGGCACTTTCATGTGCAAATCTGCGAAAAATATATCAAATACACCAAAATAAACTTGTGCTGATGCTAACAAAAACATTATAAAGCTTAAATTCTAACATTGTTATGAGTTTTACAATTGCAATATGCACATCATATGAATGTTAATGACAATAAAATAATATATATAATTTAATAAATAGACCATATGTTAAAGGAATTGTAATATGCATAAATCCACACATTGCAATCCATTTTATCCACCTTGGCTATTAATAAAGTATTAACATGCACATTTAAATCACATTTAAATCTTGCTAGTTTAGTAAGATGTGTTCAGTGAAGGACTGTTCGCAGGATATGAAGCAGCAGTTTTCTTCCCACAGAACGCTTGTCACAAACCACCGAAAACGTAGGTGAGGAGAAAGCAGATGCAGTGTTGAGAAAGTGATTAGTCAATCAGAATAGTGTTGAAATGGGGTGCCTCACTTGCAAAGAGATGCATTTATTTAATGTCTGCATAGGGTTCTAAACTGGAAACGAATGGTGAACAACTGCAGGCTAAAATAAGCCCAAGATCAGAGTAACTGAGGTGCTAAATTTGAAAAATGTATCCAAAATACACTACTATATCCAAGTCTATTTACTATGTACTACATAATATAACAAACTACATTAATGAATACGATGTCTGAGCAAGCGAGCGGAAAGAGAAAGGGAGTGCAAGACCAAGCAAGCAAACAAGCGGGAGAGAAAAGTGGGTGGGTGGGTAGGGTGAGTGGTGTGTGTGGAGGGGTTCTGTTAAAAACTGCCGACTGAAGCAGATCGACCAGCCGGCCGGCCACCTCTGCACTGTCCTTCTGCTGCACTGTGATGTTTCACTTAAGTGCCTGGAGTGGCCAGAAAATGGGATGGAACAGCAAAGGCCAGCAGTGCAGGCAGCAAAAGAAACAGAGCTGATAGTGCTGCAAGGGTGGTGGCACCCCCGAAAGATGACTAGAATACACCACAGCTTTATTCATGTGGTTGCCTGGGGGAAATTTGGCACTCGGGTTATGAGTATACACTCCTAACCCACACATATAAACCACATACAGACCTCCCTTTTCCATCAAATCACATTTTTTCTCCCAAACATTGTTATTTGTGGTGACTGATGATAGCAAGTATCAAAATGAGATTCACTCAAAATGGTTTGACGTCACCAGAGATGAAACACACGTAACGATTAACCGCACTGACTGCGTCTGTGGTTCAAGGTTCAGGACACAGTGGCTCAATATCTGCCTACTTCAAAAGCAATCATAGGTTGCTTTTGACCTACTTATAAGAGGATGTTCTAAATATTGCATGAGATTGGTTGCATCCATAGATAATCCTAGAACGAAGCAGAAAAATCAGCAGTATGGCCCAATGAGGCAAGGTTACTATCAAATGCAATACAGTGCTTTCGATTAGTCAACTGAGAGTCAACTGGTTTATTACTTTTACACTCCTATCAAAGGCTTCCCAGGAATGAAGGGTGGACTGAGGAGCAACAGACATTTTCAATTTCTCTCGAATCCTTTTACGTTCTCAGATTTGAAAGCGGATGATGTCCAAGTACACTCCCCAAGATCATGGAGAATCCACTACATCTGCCAATACTGGGCAGTCAGAGGTGCAAAGCTTGGTGTATGTCCAGCTTAACTTTAGGGCATAGGTCAACAAAGTTGATTAGTCATCAATGTGAGCATTCATAGAAAATGCTTACGAGAGGTCATTTGCAATTTTTTATCTTAAAAGACGCAGTAACAAAAACTGAAAAAAAGCTGTCAAAAGGTCAGTGAAGTACCAAAAACGTCACAAGCAGACCTCAGGGGGGAAACAGATTAAATGCTCTTTAAAACTCATGTGTATCATATGGCAGAAAGTTCACGACACAAAACAGGACGTTTCTCAACGTTGATAACATGAAACAGATAAAGAAGGGAAATGCAAAAAATGCTACAAGACTCTTGTCACCAGACTTATTCTTCTTCACTGTTTCACACTGTTCTGCACTACAGACAATTAAACATATGTTTGGCTAATGTTCATAAACTGATCTCCATGATATACATCACAGCAAGAGGGCAACACAGCTTTCAACAATTTGTTTTTCATTAAAAAGGCTCATCAGTTGCCACACAGAGAGCTCTGAACAGCAGCAATTGCATAACAGCCAGCTGAAGTCTTAAATAGGTATAAGGCTTTTATTATTTCAATAATTTTATTAAATAGTCAACAGATTAACTGATTAGACAAATCGTTAGCTACAGCCCTATTTCACAGACCTGCAAAATGTATTTGAATATTTCTCTGCTCCAAATGTGCAGCTCTAATGTCTAACTAGGGCACACTATCATTTTATTTTAGAACCACATGTGCAGATCATGAAGACAGACCTGAATATCAACAAAAGCATTTGGTTTGATAAACACATATACTTAGAAACTGCTGAGAGCAATACGGTAATTAATAAGGAATGCGTATCAGTTCCAAGCTGTTCAAGCTACCATTAATACAATCATCACAGCAGGAGCAGCTTAAAAATTTATGTACCCACCCTTAGACAGCTGATTGTTGCACACTGAAAACTGATTCAATGTTTTTGCAGTTAGTATACTTAAAAATGAAAGCTGATTACTGATAAACAAGCTAAGCTGAAGATCAGTGTTTTTAGGAATTCAGGTGGTGTCAAATATGCTTTTACAGCTCTGAGACACTGGCAAATGCCTGGGGGGAGTGAATTATCCATGTTGTGGGGAAGGTCTGAATGATGCAGACCAGACGCTCCAGCAATACAGATAAAATCTCTATTATAAATGATTGTGCAAGCTGGTAATCTGGAAAAGCTTAAGAGCATCGCCGCTCAACAGACGTTTCCAATCTAGCGAGTAGTGGGTAGAAGCTTATTTGGAAATATCTGAAGGTCTAGGCCAAAAATCTCTCCATGAAATGCAAAGCAATGAACAGACAAGAATGTTCTTGTAGGTTCTCAGACAGTTCTTTCCTCTTCCTCATTCCTCTCCCTTCTATACATGTAACACAGAGGAGCTCAAAGCAATAAATAAACTAACATGCATTGAGAAAAATTCATTAAATCAACCCATAATCAAGGTGTTTGTCAGTCAGTAGTGCTGTTTCGTGATAAAGTCTGCTTAAAAACGGAGACTCCCCTTTCAGCTTGGTGCTCAGGGAGCAAAGGAATTCAACAACAGGAAGTGGAGTAGGGCAGCCAAAGGAAATCCCATCAAGACTCGGTGAGAAGGAGGACAGACTTGTGTGCCACTATGCTGGTACTATGAAACGTCAAAAAAAAAAAAGAGAAAAAGATACAGCTTTGGTATAATTCTGAGGACTGGACAGCACACCAAGACCATTCAAGTTTTGAACCCAAGTCTGTGAATATACAAATAAAATCAAACCACATCATTCGAGATTGCTAGGACTCCATATTCATCTAGATAGGGAAACAGGCCCATCTTTGGTCATCATTGGGTTCTGGGCTCCATTAGTCACTGTTTAAGGAAGTGGTTTTCCGATCGGTCACATATACCCATTTACTTGTACTCTGTGCCAAAGAGTAATTGAAGACATCAGGGATACCAATGAGTCGATCCAGGTGATTCAGACCAGAGGATGCAGGACAGAAGGTACACAGAACTGGGTCCGGAAGCCCATTCCAGGATTTGCATACCACAAGTATGGATCAGTGGCTGCTCAATCTCACCAGCACAGCCATGACTGTGGCTCCAACATATTCACTCACATTAGAGAGACTAATGAGAACGAGCATACCAGTGTGCAGGCATTGTGGCGGGATCCCAGGTGGCCTCATTATTCACACACCTCATCACTTCTGCACTCTGGACAACGGAGTGCTTTTCCATCTCTGGGCAAGCCACCCTTACTCCTGCAGGCCATACCGGGAGGGTTTTGCAAGCATGTTGAGGCAGACTTTCATGCCCCTGTAGAAGGTGAGTAATGGCCCATGTTGATCCAGTCAGTGATTTCCATTAAGGCGACTGCTAGCCCCTGGCACTAAAGCGTCCGGGGTTAGGGTTTCACACCGCCTCATATCTTACCATCTGGACCAGAGCGACCAGCGAGTGACAAACATTCAGTCTGTTCTGAATGGCTGCAGATGTCGGGCCAAGTCCATGAAGGCACCTTGACTTCAAACAGACTTCAGAGAAGCAGAATGTTGCTCTTATAGCCTGCAAAATAGCCCAAGAACATGGAGCTGAGGGTAGGCAGAAGAGGGTATTGCAATGTGGGAGCTTCTGAGGGATCGTTCAGGAAGAACAAGGCACATGAAGGCATCAAAGCAAGGACAGCTGTGTGATATGAGCAGAGGATGACACGAGCTGTGAGAGAGAGACATTTCAATCATGTTCAAAAGAGAGAATCAGAGCATCATGAAAAGCAGACAGCAGAACAAGGACCATAATACAGATAACAAAAATCGATTCCCAAGAAGACAAGAAACCTCAAGCCCAGTGGGGTGTGTGTGGGGGGGTGGAGGGGCCTTGGTGGGCTAAGGCTAAAAAGATCAAAGTCTTCCTTCTCTCAGGAGCCACATTCTGTATTGCCATTAGTTTCGAACCAGAAACCAGGTAGGTAACATGACTTTTTTATAAAGGCAATGCTATGGACAAAGTGCTTTTCTCAAAGAAAATGCAAGTATCACCCCAACACTACCACTTCCATTGTTACATTTTTTGGAATTATTTCTCATGGGAAAATCTGCTCACATCATAATTTATTTAATATTACTTTGAAAGAATACTCATTTTGAGGGAGACCAAAGTGATCAGAACTCTGAGGCAGTGTGAAACATTTTACCCGTACCTGGGGCTCTCGGCGCAGGCGAATGTGTGTTCCTCTGTGTTCCGATAAGGACCTCTTCACCACCCTGCGGTGCCGGAAATGATAGTAATCTCCAAATACCTGCCACACACACACAAACAAAAAGAGAGAGAGAAAACATTTATTCTGTTGGAGCACCTTTTCTTGTAACATTGTTTTGAAAAGGAGTAAAAGACCACAAATTGCTTTCTTAGAAACGAGGCTGTGATGAGATAGCACATAAAACCACATCCTTCCAACGGCAAGAACAGAGCCTTCTGGCGTGGCTCTAAATTTCCTGATAACTCGCATAGCAGAAGACAAGGAAACGTTAGGTAGCTCATTGTTGCCAGACGTGGACCGAACAAGATGACATCAGAATGAGTTGCTGGTAAAACAGACTAAGACAGATACAGGAGAAAAGATCAAAAGAGTAAAGCAAAATGTCAGGAGCAGTTTGCATTCAAAAGAAGAGAAAAAAAATCAGAGAGAATATCAGAAAAGCAGCATGTCTGTTACATTTAATGAGGCAAAACCATGTCAGTCGACCCTAAAGGAAAGAGTCAGAATGAATTAAACTACACAAGTTATCTAAGAGCAGTCCAACACTCCATCATGGCTACACCTGAACGTGGACTATATGATAAAAACGTACTTGACTTTCATAACGTACTTCACACAACGAGCAGCAAACTAACAAAAGCAATATCAAGCAAGCATTTTCTCTCAAAAGCCTTAAATAACAGCATGCATGAATGAGAGCATGAGTGAGCAGGCAAGAGCCTACAGTAAAGTTAAATAATGTAAATGTACCAACATGTCTACACAGCCCACCTGCACTATGCCCTCAGAAAAGACAAATCACACACATCTGATAGACCAATCTGTAATCAGCCAACAGCACATCCACACACACACACGACCGTTGAGAAGTCTGAACTTCAGAGCAACAGCAGAGTAGATCAATTTCCCCTTCTGATGAAGGCGAGATGTCAGATGCAAGCTGCAAGTTATGCTCTGCTAAACTCCTGATGTGTGCTTGAGAGGCCAACCAGCATATAACTGTTATAAAAAGGCTGTAAGGCATGAATATGGTCTCAAACTCCAGCCTAAAATCCTCAGCAAAGCTGCAATAAAAAGTTATAATGGGCCTTGAATGACAAACTGATGGTTTTATTAGCCGTTGAGCAGCAGAATATATCACAGTCCACAATAGAAAGAGTGAGAAAAAAACCTGATTGTAAATCTGAAATGAAAAAGATTGTGGCAGAAGATCAACAATAAAAATCTAAAGTGAAAAAAAGGACAAAGGATAAAGTCTGACCATCCAACAGGTCATCATGAATATTAAAAAGGGCTTACTCCCCTGGAAAGCTTCGGAATGGCTCAGTACGCATAATTTCACAGTAATAGCTTGGAACTATTTCAGTTAAATTAACTTTTTATTTGTGTCTCTTGGATTGTACAAGGCTTTGAGAAAATCTCGGTTTGAAAGGTACCTAGTAAGTGACAAACACACGGATGAGATGTTTCTGAAAAGCTGGGTAAACAAATACAGGTTCAGTTTTGTGACTAAGGTACTAAAGCCTCTTGCATATGTTTTAGTGCAATATGGAAAGAAGAAATGTGATTCCCATAATTTGGTCTCTGATTAAGAGATATAACAGTGTTTGCCCAGAGGGGAGGTAAGCAAAAGAATGACACTGAAATGGGAGTTATTTTAGCTCTGGATATCTTCCCCTTTACCCATTTAATCTCGGGTAAACAGGCAGGATTACAGCGTGTCGACACAAATGCACTCACCCAAACAAAACCAGGGAAAAGAAGAGAAGCAGGAACCCTTGAGAAAACACATTTGCCACTGAGAGACAAAGAGGCAACTTGAGAGAGAGTGCGAGAGAACGACTGCACTTGATGAAACAGGAAGGGTACAGCGTTGAAAATGGAAGGAATGCTGATATGTCGGACAAAAGTTCAAGCGGCTCCTCTGAGACCATTGTTCCACACAAAGCATGGAACAGGGAACTTGGAGCCAAGAGCGGGCACACTGTGGGCAAGACAAGATAAGAGTCTTAAAAAGAAGAGCATCAATCTCAGCTGGACCGCAGAGCTCCAAGGCAGGGACACCGCAGGTGGAGATATGGAGATTGTGTCCATTCTGGACCACCAACATGAAGTGCTAAAGGAAGTCCAAAAGGCAATGCATATGGAAACTGCGTGGCTGTCATAAAAAAAAATGGAGAGGTGGTTATTTTTAGGGTTGTGATGTAATTTCTGCCACTGAAATTGTCAACAGTGGCACTTTCAAACATTGGTCATACAGCTTGAAAAGGTTGCAAAAAAGTAGTTACACCAAAAGATGATGGTGTGGAAACTGTATAGATAATAGGTCTGGGTGATCTGGCCTAATATCAAAATCTCGATTAATTGAACGTTTTAACTCAATTACGATTAATAAACGATTATTTATTAAAATTTTTTGCCCTCATTGTTGACTAACAAGTTGCTCAGTTGTCTCAGTGTTTAAGCTCTCCATGCTCGACATGTCAGCGAAATAAGGTAACATAATGGAGCGCGGTCATGCGACTCCACACACGGTAGTGTTTTAAAAGGGGAAGTAAAAATTTGATAGATTATAGGTTCTGAATGTCAATTTCGATTACTTTTCGATTAATCGCCCAGCCCTAATAGGTAATGAAAATAACTTAAAATGGTGTGATTTGGTTATGCCATGTCAGACACCATCAAACAGTGAAAATAACAGTCCCGTGAACCTTTTTGCTCCATTTTTGTGAGGAACATTAGGCAAAAAAAAAAATTCACTCTTCATGCTTGCTTAATACATGGGGCACAGCAAAAGCGAAGCAAAAAGAGTCCCTGGTACCACCTGGAGTCAATCATAGACCCAAAGTGTACAAATTTCAGAATCGTTCTGTTGTCCAGGACGCTAGATTTCTCGGCATGGATTACAGCCTAAAAATAAACACACAGATACAGTAAATCTACTTTGTTTACTACTGCAACATATCCACCACTATGGTCCTCAGGAAAAACATCCCTGCCCAAAAAAATGAAGGGGAAAAAAAGTAAACAAACCAAGGCATAAATAGGGCCCAAGTAATGACATTCACATAAATAGATGCTTTGCTTGATGGAGACAGCAGTGTCTGATGCATTCCAATACTGTAAAAAAAATTTGTATTGCCATATACAATACTGTGCATAAGTCTTGAGACATCCCTCATGTCTTCATATTTTGCTTAACAAGGATTTTCTTGTATTTTTGATGTAGCCCTGGGGAACAATTCTCCAGGTTTCCTGAAGGTCTTTCAAAGACTCATTTTCAGTCCAGTACCTGAACCTGACGAGTTTCAGAGAAATGTTTTGTTTGTTAAACCACACAGTTACCTACATATGAATCACTTAAGTAGAACAAACACATCTAACTGAACCAGTGGAGAAACGGGTGCAGATGATTCCAGATGATCAGGTGGAGATCAGTATACTAGTGGTGCGGTTCGAACACCTTTATCTAGGCTCCTTGTATCTTGAGGCATTTGCTTTAATTTAATCTACTCGATATGCCAAAGATAAGACAGGTTGACAAATATAAAATAGTATTTTTCCACAAACAAGATGATTCAAAGCAAAAAAAAAAAAAGTGGTGGTTCAAGACTGTATCTTTATTCTTCATTAGATGTCCTTTGATTTTAGGAACTGTAGTTCAAATAGCAAATAGTAATCATTTTCGTTTGTGTCCCAAGTTGTGATTTTGGTGCACTGCTTTGGACAAAAGTTGGGAAATAGGGCTGCAAAATATGTGAATTACTTTGCAAGACATGTTACTCATCATTGCTGCTAATCTCAATCAATCAAATGCAGCTGTAACCAATGTGAAAGGCCAAGTCTGACAGTGAGCGCTCAGCCTGGAGACTCGCAGTGGAGCTAGAAGGAATTGGGAGAATGTTGTGAATCCAGATATTTATGGGAAAAGTAAAAAACTGTGTTGGAAACAGGGCTTAAAGTGTTAGCCAAGGCGCTGCGGTAATGCTAGGCTGTCAGTGCTACCCTGCATCGACATCTAAAAGCAGAGCGGAGAGGAGAGAAATGAGAAGGCAGCCTAATTACCTCCCTGTGCACCTTTGACTCATTCTCTTGGGTCAGAATAGAAGCCGAAATAGCACTAGAGCTCAGAACAGGAGCTCATCTGGCCTGCCGATTCCCACACAAATTAGAGCCATTATCTACAATTAGCCTACTCCTAGCCTCAACATCTACCATTAGAGCTCCTAACTATCTGCTCGCCAATCTCGCAGAGCACATATCCTCCTCCTAAACTTTAACCAGTCCACAGATCCAATGGAAACCAACAGTGATAAGGCAGTGGAGGTGGAGAAAAACCAAATAAAACAAAAGGATAAAGAATGCTTAATGTTTCCAGAGTCAGCAAAGACGGAGCTAAATTTGCAACAGTCCCTGGGGGCAATTACTAAAGCACAGGGCCTATCCATCAACATCATTGAGATGCAAAGCCACACGTTTTAAAATAACTCTGTGCTTGTTTATTTGCAATCAAATGTCAAGACCAACTTGGAACAATAAAAAGAACCAAAAAGAGAGCACATAAAAATGAGTGGCAGAGGAACTGGCACGCTGTTCATCTGTGCCCTGTGCAATTTAAAGTATCCACAAACGCAGACAGCAGGCTCAAAAAGTACAAGGTATATAGGGGATCGTGCGCCGTTAATGCCAAGATTACAATGAGATTAACGGCGTTAAAATGCCCACCTCTAATATATATATATATATAAATAATCACACATATGTACAAACTGGATTCCAAAAAAGTTGGGACACTAAACAAATTGTGAATAAAAACTGAATGCAATGATGTGGAGATG
>JBBPDE010000038.1:35544-48441 GCA_037974605.1 Nannopetersius ansorgii | reverse complement strand
GGGGGGAAATCGGTATCGGAAAAATCGGTATTGGCCGATCACACTTACACAAAATCGGTAATCGGAATCGGCCAAGAAATTTGCAATCAGTGCGTCCCTAATATATACACATATATACATACACACATACATCATACACATATAAAAAGATGCACAGGTGTGCAAGCACTTCAGAAGGAGCATCAATTTGCAATAATAACAATAATAAGATGCTCTGATAACCTTTCTAAATGAGTGCTAGCACATTCTTAATAGAGGTCAGCCTCTGCATGAGTGTACAGCCAAGAATAGCTGAGAATATGCAAACGCAAGCATGTGTGCAATCAGAATCACATGTTTATGAAATAAGCTGTCCAAAACCATAGATTAACACTGCACAGATCAATGGAACTGCTAACATGTTCCTGCACTAGTGCTCACATAAATGAAACATTTATAAAACGATGGAGTGCGAAACTGACGCATATGAAGTAAATAATTCGTAAAAAATACCTCTGACATGATTTAAACACCAAAAGCACTTTATCTCCAGCAGCTTGCATTTACCAGCACACAGGCAAACAGATAGGCGGCATATAAAGACAATATTTTTACATGAAATATGTTTGATGTTTATACATGATGTGCTAGGGAGATGACTACAGGAGAGGAAAAAGCCCCAGGGCTGCTATGGAGGAATCATGTGTTGCATAAAAATAGTATCTCACTAGAATGGCTTATAGAATGCAGATACTAGAGCGGCAAATATCAAGCCTTTAAGTGCTTTTTTCCTCTGCAAAAGTATAACAAGTACAGCAATAAAACACAACTGCAGCAATCATGTGCTTGGATTACTCACACCATGTCCTAAAATGCAATAGATCAGCCAAAATTATCTAAATATAACCGCTAAATGCAGATCAGGATAGAAAACTGGCAATTCTGATTGTGCACCAGTAGATCTTGTTCATGCTTTTTTCAGGACAGGGATAAACGCTCGATAAGAGAGAAAGCACCTGCACACAGCCTCCTCAGCAGCCCTGGGAAAACACCACTTTAAATTAGCCCACAAGCACCAGCCTTCGTCACAGAAAGTGTGAAGACTTGCAGCAAACATGCTGACACTAAATGCTAGACCACAACACCCCCCTTTTTATCTCCTACATTTCCATCAAACGTCCCAGCTGCATTGGCTGATGAGCTCGTTTAAAGTAGCGCTGCTGATTGTGAGACTTATTTTTAAACATATGGACAGTGCTGGCCAAGCGATTTCATTGGAAGTTGGAGTCAGTACTGTTTAAATCACTTGACAAATGGCACTATTCCATTGGCAAAAGAATGTACCGCAAACTAACGTTTATCCATTAGAAATCAAGTGACCCGTACCCGTGTTGCATGACAGTCGGGCCGAAACCAGGCCGCAGCTGAGCTGATGGCTTTGCTGCTATCTGATTGGACAGAATGTCATCACAACATGGAAAGAGGCCTTTTTTTTTTTTTTACTGTTTATGCAAAAAAATAAATAAATAAATAAATAATGGAGACATCATCGAAGTTCTCTGATGCCAACATATATATCTATAAGGGTGTACTCACACTAGGCAGTTTGAACCGTGCCCGAGTGCGTTTGACCACCAAAGCGCGGTTAGTTTGACTAGTGTGAGTGCTCCGAACCGTGCCTGGGCGCGGTTCATTTAGCCGTCCCTGGCCCGCTTGGAAGAGGTGTGCCAGAGCACGGTTCAGTTGGACTCGGGCGCGGGTCGCATGTATTGTAAGCGATAACCGCGCTGGAGCACGGATCAGGATGCGTGACGTCACGTTTTTGCGACGCTCCAAAACCATTTTTCGTGCCACAAAAGCAACAGACCTGTTTAGCAACAGGCTGTGAGGGGGCTGGGGACCACCGCGGACCAAACGACTCAAAATTACTATCAACAAAGTAACCAGAGCGATGAACTCCACTGCGTCCAGCGAGAGCACCGCTCTTCCTGTTTATCCTGAAACCATAGCAACATAATGACTTAAGCATGCTCCGGCACGAATGCTGAATCCCAATGTGAGTGCGGGCCAGAGGGGGAGTGGGGAGGGGGGACAATCCAACTCAGGTCCGGTTCACAGCAACAGTGCCTAGTGTAAGTACACCCTAAAGCTGTGAGAAACATGAAGGTGAAAACTAACAAATTAGCTGGGTTAGGTTTTTGTCACACAGCTAAAGAACATTGAGGGAAAAAATTAAACTCAAATACTACTATAAAAAAAGACCACACTAGCAAAAGCAGCTCTGACAGAAAAACTTTCTACTGGTTTGATTCAAGAGACACGTTTTGGAATGACAACCATAAACTGTGGGGAGAGAGCTATGCTGCTTATGTATCAGAGACACTGTTTGCGAGCTAATATCAAATCATTCTGTTAGCACCATCGCAATAAGTTCCTAAGATGTCCACAGATGATCAGGACATTCTAGTAGACTCTACCGACGTCATGTAGTGCCTTATCTGTGACGGCACTCTTGTACTGTCCTTGCTACAGCATAATCGGAGAACAGACACTGCTGGCAGAAATGCTGAAACTACTACGTCCACTATGCAGACACTGAGAACATTACAGGGGACAGCAGACATCATTCTTAACTGCTTTGCATAGTCTTCCTTCAGTGCTGCTCTCAAAATTTCCATGGCAAACTAGAGCAAGTGCAAAACTGGTCTGGTGTCAGTCATACGGGCCAGCAGGGACAGAGCTTAATGAGACCAACCTTTTTATTTTTTTTTTTAAACCTTCCATTTATAATGAATCTCCTATTTTAGGTCTGCAGTACAGAACTCCATAGACCCCCTCCTACAGGGACGCCATCAGGCCTATGGAGACAGTAATGTTCACTGACAGTAGAACTGGAACAAGCCAAATTTTAAAAACCTGCTTCAACTGCAGAAAGAGCCTTAAACATGTGTTTCCCTCCTAAGTCATTTAACTGTGAAAGCATTTTTGACAATGGCCACATGTGCTCATGCCTTAAACTCCTACATTGAAGCACTGAAGGATGAATATGTATATATATATATTGAGCAGGATAATGAGCCCTGCTACACTGCAAACATTGTTCAGGAATGGTTTGTGAGATATCACAAAGAGTTTAAGACATTGGCAATCTCCAAATCTGTGGGATGAGCTGAAAAAACTTGTCCAATCTAGGGCAACCCATCTCATAACTTAAAGGATCTGCTGGTAACATACCAAAGCACACCTTCAGAGGTTGTGGAGCCCAAGCCTTGGCAGGTCAGATGCTTTGGAAAAAAATGCTGGTGGTCCAACCATCAACAGAAAGTTCCTTCTCATGCATTTGTTTGGCATGTCACATTGAAAAATGACTCAAAATCCACAAGAAGGGGAGTATGAGAGAACAAGACTACACACCTAACCCAGATGTTACGCAAGCATGTGGGAGTTTCAGCAAATTGTTTGCTTCTGTGGTTCCCATGGAGGCCGATATGTGATAAAAATCAATTTAGGATTGAATTTGGCCATTTAGCGTCTCCTGAGGGAGACGGTTATCTTGTGTTTTCTAAACGGTCTAAGAAAACTATCTGCATGAACAGATTTGGTGAGACAACAACAGGATTACTGCATAATTTCAGTCAGCAGCACAGAGAATGGAACATACAAGAATATTCCGATTCCATGCCCTGATATACTAAGTATATGTCTGGGAAAAGGAATGTTAAATGTTAAGGCGTTGGCATTTAGACTGTTTTTACAGAGGAGGAAAAGGGGGGGAGACTCAATTCGCTGTAACAGCAAAACAGCAGGCATTGCATCCAGTGAATCAGATGAAGCCAGAAACTGCTCAGCAGAGCCTCATCAATGTGCATAACTCCTCCAGTCTCTTGACCTTGGGAAACCTATCCGAGCCATTCACCCATGGACACATCTGGCCTTGAGGTAGAACTCATGCTTCTGCTTTTAGTAAGGCAGCTCAACATCTGGTGTAACTTTAAGAAGGCCTGAGGTCTATTAGCATATTAAGACCTTGGCATCTAATAAACATCATGAAAAGTAATGGTTAAAGGCTGAAGACCAGGTGGAATGGGGAGGCCGAGGGGGGAGAGAGGAAAATGCTGTTACCTGCATAGACCATTCCGTGACCATATATTTATTTTACAGAGTACATTCATTTTTTTAAGTATCTACCACAAAAGAGCAGGTTAAAAAAACTCCTGAAAATGTGGGTCAATAACCCCCTGGGGTACACAAGCGAATAAAAGAGCCACTGAATAATACAACCAAAGAAATGGGAGGCGACTCAATAATACCAGTACCAGCAGTGTCCCACACACACCATAACCAACAATTGAGGAGACACTAATGGCCACATTCAGGCAAGACAATTACATGGATTTCTGAGGCAAGGTCCTCATATGACCCAGTCGAACGCCTCTTTACATCAGGATGTAAAGAACCTTTACCTTAACAAACCAAACCATACAGAAACGAGAGGAGATGACTGCAACACACTTTTGGGTACGTTTTCACTGTAGAGCTCAGGTATCGGCTGCAAGGCACTGGGCAAACAGATCCACAGTAATGTGAGCTCAAACTGTATCTAAATGACATTAAAATGCAACAGCTACGCTAAACTGTGCTGGAGAGCTTACACAGCAACTTCTGAAACACTGCTATAGACATGGCTTCATCAACCAGGTTCTTCATAAATGGTTAATCTGCTCTTCCTGATTATCGCAGCATGTTCAATAGGTACGTGCAAACCGGGTGCCATCAAAAAGATGGCTTGGTTACATGTGTACCACCTTTCTACCTCCCTTCATAAAGTAATGCAATTTACATGCCCAGCATTGTTTTCCAAACAAAAAAAGGTCTGACACCAGAACAGGCTCCACCTGAGCCCAGTACATAGAATCTCTGTAATCAAAAGCTTTTGTTTCCACGGCATTTATTTTGCTGTGTGCACCAGGTGTGTTGTCAGTTGTGCCAGTGGATTGTGCTCGTTCTCTCTGGTCGGGAACATTCCATTCTCTAAAAGAGGCCAGTGCCAACTCTGCAGCTTTCTGACGAGGTCAGCCGGTCACCATGGTGACTGGTTAGGGGTCAGAGTTCATGTCTGCCACCCTGCTGCTCAGTGATGAGGTGAGGGAGAGCGTGGGGAACATAGGTGGGAAAACTTCTGAAGTTATAAAACCCCACTGCTCCATTATGTTCCCCTCATGAACAACAAATTGCCTCTTAAACTCACATGAACTCTCTCGGCAGGCCTGGCAGTTCTGCTGTAATTGATGGAGCGTCCTATTCCTCACCAATATCACTGACCATAAAGTGACAACTAAGCATCGGACACCGCAATCCTGATACTGTGTCAGCAGCAATTTCATGGAGTGGTAATTTTTTATATTTTTTATGGCAAAAAAGGGAAAAAAGGCCCTATAGACTCAACCTGACAACAAAAAACATGATAAATGGCTCCTCTCAGTGTGTTCGTCAAGGGCAGTTTTAGTAGGAGGGCCAAGGAGAAACCTGCCAGCACAATGTTATGGAAAAGGCTGCCTCTGTTTTCCTGGCCCAAAACGCCACCGGTTGTAGAATCCGCACCGATGACACACAGCCCTGGCTATTTTCAACACACTGTAATTGCTGTCCATGTGGTTTCACATTGTGTATGAGCAAGTTCGAGAATGGCAGAGCTCGACATCCAGCAAACCCAGCGATGCTGAATCCCAAACGCCACAGTAGACAACCCAAGCAGAGAAGGCTGGCCGTGGTCCCGGCACAACAAGGAGAAGGATACCAGTGAACTCGGCTGACTGAGGCACTCCAATTATAACATCCCCGGCTTTCTGTCCGAGGCTCTGCGGCCAACCTCACTCTCGACAAGTTACCCTCGGGCTGTAGACGGAGCTGAATACACTTTAGATATTTGGTAAAGATGTCTCGCACACCATGAGGCCTCGAAAGCTTAGGATTCGTTTGTGTGTTACTGATAATCTGACACTACTTGGAGAAGAAAGCAAAACAAACCTTACTTAAATTGTAAAATTTAGGGAGAACAATAATATGCTATTTTTTTAGGCTCACCTGGTACTGTAGTTACCTCAAGGTCCCTCAAACTCGCCAACAAGCAAGCAAGGAAAAAGACCCCATTGGAAAAAGTCTTGTCAAAAGACATTTTGGGCTAAAGAAATAGATAACATGCAAAAGAAAGTGAAAAATGTTCCACTGTAACCATCCATTATTTACATTCACCTATGCAAGCATCTAATTGGCAGGTCAGTCATTTAGCAAAAAAGGAAAAGCACTTCTTCCTGTCTTTCCCATCATAAAAGCAAAGGTTTCCTCCATTTCCAAACATTGCAGACACCACAGTATCTTTTCACTAACTACCTTAAAAAGAAGAAGCAACACATGGTGAATGTCAAGGGCGCCAACAAGAGAAAGGAACATCGACATCTCAAAGAGCTGAGGCAGGGACACCAAAAGGGGACCTGGTATGACCAAGGCAACACATATCAGCGGTTTGCATTGTACGCCTTTACACTGTAATGGTATTTAAGAAGGAAAAAGGGAAAAAAAAAAACTTGAGAAAGATTTATGATTAAGACAAAACTTGATTTTTGATCCTGAAAAATAAACAGCATGATACAACCAGAGCCAAGCACAATATCTGCTGATGTAAACTTTTTTTCAAAAGAATTACAGGGAAAAGAAGGGTTTGTCCTTCCTATCGTGAAAAGAAAAAATGATCTGCATCCATAACACCTGGTTCAGACAAAGAAAACAATACAAATTTAATACCGTCTCCAATAAGTTCCATTACAAAGCATTATGACAGTGAAGGCTCAGTGCACTTCAGTATAAAGACTACATTACCAGACACATTCTTTACCTCCCACTGGGAACAGGCCCTATGTCTTATTCTTACTGACAACAACCACAAAATACCAAGCGAGTTAGGAGTTAGCCTTTCTAACCTTTTAATTAAATGCTTGGAATTATGCCCAGCAAATTAAGTGCATCGAGAAGTGGGCCACTGGTGCCATCAAGATATACTACAAACTCAGACAAGCTCCCATTACCGCAAAAATAACATTTAGAAGCACCATATATATATATATAGAAATTGGATATAAAAAGGATATATATAAACCTTATATATAAACTATCACAGGCTATTCCCACATTGTGATTACAAGCTATGATGTCTTGAACTACAGTTCGTTATTAGAATTACAAGAAGCTATTCTGCCAAGTCACAACCCTTCAAAGCCACAAGAGTACACAAATACATGCCTGAACTTGCAGATGCTTGTAATTCCATGTCTGGGTAGTGTTAAAGGAACAGGGCAGATGTTTTTGCACTTAAGAAGAGTGAGGGCTAAAGTTGAGAGCTTCAGGTTTCATTCTAAGAGGCGGTCTATGACAAGTGACCACCACCAACCTGGAGGAGTCATCCATTCTGCGGATGAGGTGCCAGGCTAGCCTCAAGTCAACACACCCCCACCCAAAACTCTGAAACAGTCCATTGGTTGCACCCAAAGTTTTGCCATTATTAGGGATTTTTAACTTAAGTGCAGACCTAAGTGTTTCCCATTACACCGGTGCCTCTCAAGGGTTGGACCAATTATTCCTTTCCTTTAACAGTCACTCAATGATTTATTTCCTTGACAGAAGGAGGGCCAGAGCACAGCCAGGCCTGTCTTGAAGCCAAGGCTGCTGCAAACAAAATCAAGCATCTAATGAAATCCCACTCAGATCATCCACAAGACATTACCGCTCAACCAAGAACTCCAAGCGTTTTTCAGCCAAATTGGAGCCAGAGTGGGTGGAGGGTGGCGACATGTGATGAGAGGGACATGGGCTTCATACCTTAAACACATCTGGGTTTGGTTACAAGCCCCTCTGACCTGTCTTAGGCTCAGCTCCATTAAGTAAACCCATCACTCACTGTGGGATGCCTCAGTGGCTACATAGGCACTCTTTGGGGTAGCTGGTTGCAAGTGCTCCAGAGAAAGAGGCGGGCGAAATAAAACCACAACCTTAACATTTTTTTCCATGGTCTCGGTCTTGTGGCAATCTGGGTGTTCACCTCTGCTGTAGGCTGAGGGACAAACAACATCCAAAACAGCCAGGCTGTATCTCGGAAGTTTTTGTTTACTGAGACCAGACCACACCTCAGACATTTACTTGGCGTGCCAGACTACACCGACGTTCACATCAGCATGCCTCCAGTTTGTTTGAGCTTGTCTTTCAGGCCAAGGTGTAACCGAACTTCTCACAGGTATCAGTCTTTGCACTGACAGAGCTAACAGTTCTTAATATCCTTAACTCCTTAAACTCAGTTGTTTTCCTTTGCATTTGAGCCTGAAGTTTTGGAGCTTCCTACTGGGTGAAAGTTTCAAATTGTAATCTTGGTTCCAACCACTTACTGGAACAAAACTTGCACCATTTACTCTCTTCCACATTGGTGGGGGGAAAAAAAAAAAAAAAACCCTTCAAAAAGTTGAAGAGAAGTTTGCTGGAAAATGTTTGGAAGTTTGCGGCAAGGATACATACACGCTGAATTCACGGGTAAGCAAGCAAATTAGGATGCCTTAAGGAAGCTAAGTTGTAACAGTGGTTTTTTTTTTGCACTGTATACTACTGCACAGATCTAGGCTAAGCACATTTCTACACTGGAGCTCCCTCCAGATCTGAAGCCACTAGCTCCATGAGTACATTTGGTAGAGTGTGAAAGCCGTTTATGAGCTTGATCCCCGGTCCTTACGGAAAGGGTGGTCTAAAAGTGAAGCCTGGTGCAGCCCGCAGAGTTTGTGCTGAGCGTTTTGCAAAACATGCAAACATGGCTTAAAACTGAGAAGAGACCCTCAATTGAAGAAACCATGCAGAACAATTAATATTCACTTTTCATCACCGTCAGTGACTGACCAAACCAGGGATGGACAATGGGGCAAACATATCAAGTACTTTTCCCAGTACATAATGTGTCATGCATTTTTATGAATGTAAAAACTTCAACCGAGGACAAATTAATGTATTCAATGTTTCACATACACATTTGCACTAAAAGCTTAAACTTGCATTGTAATACAACTTGCAGTTGTTCAGTGTTAATCCACAATATTTATGATTTAAGAGATTCCTTTATTAGTCCTACAAGTGGAAAATTTGCATCGTCACAGCAGAAAGTGGACAGTACAAGATAAGTAAGATAAATAAACTAAAAATAGAACATATTTAGACATTCTGTGAGTGCATCACGATCCGGCTATGCCACACAGGTCTAAAGGGAGAAGAAAAAAAAAGGTATGGGCTGTTTCAACTGTAATCTTTAATGAAAGTGTTATTAATTTTAAGGTGTAATCAATCCACAGTTGGGAAGAAATTTTCCTGAGTGAAAAGAACTTTGCTGATAATGAGCTTCCACCTCAAGGCCAGAACCGGCTATGGGTAGTGCCTGAAGCATTCAAGATGAGTATGGAAATGCATCTTTCCAGATACAAATCACAAGATTTGGGAATTGCAGTGTGCAGTAAGAGGAGATTCATTACTTCTCATTAAGGCAGAACTAGGTCTTAAGTATTTCTTTTGAGACTAACGACACCGTATAAAGCATTCAACACTTGAAGCTTGAGTAAACAGGCCATTTAAAAAATTATACCAGATTAAAAGGTCAGCAAATGTGTGGAGCTGTTGAGGTGTAAACAGTTGCAGACGGTTCCTTGCAAGACAGGAGTGTTGACTGGGCTGTTTCAGGTCATCCAAACTGACATTAAACCTGAGGCGTTCACTCCGGTGCTAAAGGACTTCATTAAGTACGCTCTCAACACCAATCGTGGAGAGGATGGTGATGATCTCCAGCTTCGTAGAAACTCTTACCTCGTTCAATAAACACAGTGAGTCACAGCTGAGGAATTTTCCTCCACTTGATATCAGTGAATTGTAGAATGTAAGCACATTGGCAAGAGTGCCTCCATAAAGGCCATTATGTGTGCAGATCTTTTTATCAAGGTAAACGGCTCTACAGCTCTGCATAACCTAGACGCTACAGCAATAGCAATGCATTGCCTTTTGCATTGTAAATGACATTTAAATTATATCCAGAGTGCAATTTATTCTGACTACTCTACCCCCATAGGCTAATGCAGAGACAATAATTGGCAGCCTGTCTACAGAATCAATGGAACTTAATGAGAAGTGTTTCATCTGAGTTTTCCCCTTCACCAAAACAGACAAGCTCAAGGGCAGCAATTCAAACCCTGCTGTTTAGAATACAGAAAAAAGTGGTTTCTTATTTTCCCTTGTGTTGGAGCTACCGTTTTGTACAGCAAGTCACAAACATGCAAATCATTACGTCAATATCCGCAGACACAAGGCTCCCTGGGTTCGACACCAGAGTTTACAAGGATAAATTGAGCAGAGAACAATGCTTTGTACTTGATTGCTCCAAGAGAAGCAACCTTAATGCTTTTCTAAGACATTCATTCCCCCCATTTATCCCACTCATGCATCCTTTCTGAACAAGCCAGTTCAGCTCTTGCAGGAAATATGCATCTGCCACAGGGCAATGGGTGTAACAATGCATCAAAATGTTGTATATTGCAAAGCAAACATGTGGGTCTATTAAATAATGACATACCTGCAACCCAATCTAGCACATTTTACCCTAAGATCCCTGAGATTATCTTTCCCATACAAGTAAGTCTGCCAGGCCTCTCACACCACATGTTCTTCCACTAAACTGTATAAAACAGAATTGTGTGTTGACTGCACCATTACACCACTACAGGGGGAGGAGAAGCAGTGTGCTAGGATAGCAGCAGTTTTCTCAAAGGCTGGCACATTTTTGGCTAGGCATCAGTAACCTGATTAAATTCAAATTTGAAAGCCATACAAGAAACAGATCACATAAGGTTTAGGTTAGTTGCTTGGAGTATGATTCATATATTTGAAACATCTATTGTAATGTAAAGGAGAGTGGGTAATGTATTTATACCATAATGCAAACAACAATAAAATAAATGTACCATACAAGTTATACATATTTAGAATAGCAAAGGCCAAAAACTCATTGTATGGTTTTAGTGCTTGCCAAATTTCTAACCAATCAGTGAACACTCACATGACTCTTAAGATGTATTCTGACATTTCAGTGTGAAATCAAACAAACCAAAAAAAAAAACGAAACAGTTCAAGACTTCCACAAACAAACTAGGTGTGAAAACAGGCAAGTTTCAGGCGTTTGTCTGTTAAACCAGCTGTCCTGCCCCAGCATGTGTGGTTGCAAAATGCTAACCTCTGATGCAACATTTATCTTGCGGGAACATGGTGGGGGTTTTTTTTTTTAGATAGAAGAGCATTCACAGTCACTGGAACACATAACCATGTGAAAGCCAATCTAACATGCATGAGAATTTAAGTAGCAGCATTAAGGAAGAAAAACCATAATTCAGTAGGGTGAGGTACATTTAAAATGAGAGGAAGCACCTGTGCAATGACACTAAACCAGTCAAACTACATGCCACTTCACATTGCCTTGTGGGCCATAGTCAAAGCTCTCAAAGGGCCAATTACATGCTGTGCAGAGTCACCCCCCCCCTCCTCGGCATCCTTAAGTCTAGTCATTTTTTTGATCTTGAGGCGTCTGTTTTAAATTATCCTCTAAATGTTTAAGGAGAACATTTTCTAAGGGCTGAAAGAGTTCAGCCATCTCCTGCAACAATACTACAACCATCATGGAGAGAGGGGAGACCAGAACTCTCATCAAGAGCGTTTGATTCTTTGGTATATTGCTGATAAGATACCAAAAACTGTTAATTTTTCTTTAGAGAAAATGTTTACCCAAACATTTACCAGTGCAGTATTACAACATGGCAGATGGGAGAAGCTTTATCTTATCTCTCATGTATCCACAGCGTTGTACAGTCATCGAATCCATGCAGAAAGTTCCTCTTTGTAGACACGAAGTTTAAATGTGCAGCAGGAAACAGAAAACGTTAACACCACACAGAGATGTGATAACCATCTATAAATCAGTCAAGAAACCAGAGACACTGGAACAGATGCAACTTAACCAAACAGCACACCAAAGAAATTTAGGTGCCCTTGTATAGGATGTGTATGTGTATATATATATATATACACAGGTTTTAAACCTGTCTCAGCGTTAAAAAAATTCATCTATGCCCACCTCTAAAATTATATATATATACACATTATATATATATATATACACATTATATATATATATATAGGCTGCAACAACTAATCGATAAAATCGATAATGATATTCGTTGTCAACGAATGCAGTTATCGATTAGTTGGGCTGCTCACGTTACTGAGGAGCGCGACCACAAGATGAACAAATACACACAGATACACAGCCGCTCACAATGGAGGTTACAGAAGCGTCTGCAGGAAAAAGCATGCGCCAAAAGTCCTCCAAGGTATGGGAGCAATTTACATTAAACGCCCCTAAGAAGACTGTACGCTATGCAAGACCGTGCTTTCAAGGCATGGCAGTACCACAGTCATGCATGAACACTTAAAAAGAAAACATGTTGGTGTTGCGGATGGGGAAACATCAGCAGGGTAAGTAAAAACTGTATCTCTTCATCGTGTAAAAGTTGTATAATTTAAGTGCTTTTGTTTAAACCGTTTGCTAACATCGGGACAGTCGCGCTAAATCTGTTCACTTGCTAATCGCTAGCATCATATTTTTTCAGACTATGAAAAAAGCAGCCGAGCGCATCTGTTGTTGCTATAACAGCCGCAGCAGTATCCTAGTGCTGTGTGGTGTAAAAATGTCGAGAAAGAGAAAGTTGCGTTGGTTTTTGAAGAGACGTTTGTGGTGAAGGACATTATACGGGGAAGGAAACTGTCTGGTGTTACAGCAGTTTAGTCCAGGAGCTCCGG
>JBBPDE010000038.1:25164-35444 GCA_037974605.1 Nannopetersius ansorgii | reverse complement strand
TTCTTCACAGGCGCAGCTTTTAGTAACGCAAGGATATTGTCACGTTCTCGCGAGACCAGACGCATCTCGCGAGACAACTCTACTATATATAATATATAATTCTGAAGCCAAGACTATGAAAAATATATACAAAAAATAGATAAAAGAGCCCTGAGATAAAGCCAACCATTGTTCCTGATAAATATAATGAAGGTTAACAAGAGCACCAGTGACAATGGAGCTAAAAGACAATAAAAGAAAACCATCAAACAAGAACTAGAAATAAAACAGGCATGTAACCAGTAACATGGGTTTGGTTAAGCAGTTCACGGAACTACAGCAGGACAAACTAGGAGCACATGATTCATTCAAGGCAGCTTTTATTTATTTATTTTTTTAAAGAGAAACAAGATAAAACATAAGATTCCTGGCATAAACAAACATAACAGTTTGTTACTGTCCTTTCAATCTCAGAATCAAGAATTAGTCAGAGGCCATAAACATTATGAATCAGCCACTGAAACCAAGGTCAAGATCACAAACTACAAGTCTGCAGGAGAAGCTACATCTAATGATGAAGAACCAGACTAGAGATATGACTTATGTAAAGGAATCGTACACTGATAAAAAAATAATCTCCCTACTCCAGTACATTATAATGTCTGTGGTCGGAAGTACAGATTTCTAGAAGGGGAATTATGTCAGACGAAAGATTCTAGCAGCAGACTTATTCATCAGCAATATTAGCTTTTTAGCTTCAGTGACAAAGTGAGAAGACAACCTCAAACTATGATTGAGGTAACGTGATTTTTCAGTAAACCATCCCTTAACCACTACATTTATAGCTTGAAACAAGGCATTTCATTACTTGAGCCTTTAAAGAAAATTATTATATAGGTCCTATAACTACCATAATATGAAGTAAAAGCAAAGGCCTCTGAACCAGATTGGTAGGGTTCTATCCTCAGCACTAGAAAGTTATCTGGAGCAGCTGAGCTGGTAACCTAGTGTTTAGGGAGTTGCCCCCTCAGCAAGTTGAGCAAGTTACCATCCCCACATATGTCAGTTTGTAACAAGTTCTGAAAGCAGATGATGTATTTCTTTACTGCTTCTGTGGTGGATGAGCCTGTCTGTAAAAAAAAAAAATAAATAAAATAAAAATAAAAAACTTCAGTGCTTTACTCACTTTGTGCAGCCATGAGCTAAAATCTAAGCTCTGTTCTGGCCTTGGTTTCCATTTCTGCTGCTTTCAGTAATGAAACATGAGCAAATCAGTTTCTAGCTAAAACAAACCTTGGCAGGTTTCAGAACGACAATTCAAATATGTTATGCTGAATCACCTATAGGGATCTGTGGTTCAAACAAAACGGCCATTACACACTACAACTGAAGGAGCATTCCTTAAGGTAAAAATCTTTTACAGCAGTGTTAGGAGCCCCCATTTTGCAGACATTCACAACATAAGCTGCATCTCCTCCTCAATCAAAGTGTAGAAATAATGTTAGCTGCCCCTGATCGTTCCATTTTCTTTATGCCAAGATGATATTGGCAAGGCTAACACCGTCATACTCATGATGCAATTAAACAAGTTCCTTTAGGACTCATTTGGAACATTAGACTAATTCATGAGACCACAGTGGACCCATGTTAAAATGGACGTACGTTAAAAAGTCACCTTCCAACGACAGCTATTCTGAATCCTTGCCATTCCAAGCATAGAAGACAACGTTTTTTGTGATTCGTAACCACTCAGAAGGTGTGGTTCTCGTTTTATTCCTTATATCTCAGCCCCTCCCTGCAACATTTAAATAACTCACCGGATCTACACGAATCACACAAATGACTCAAAACGACAATTTCCACCAAAATATGACAAGCTTGCATCCCTGAACACCCCATGACTCATAAAAGCTGCCATTTGAAGGGTGATTTTGAAATTGAGTATTTGAGTTCGAACATTCGGAGATGTAAAATGCTATTCGGGCCAGACCCATCATTCCTCTAAAATGACAAGATCACATCAAGTTCACCTAATTGGGGAAAAAATATAGCTTCCTTAAGTCATATTTGATAGTAATGGAAGAACTTAAAAAGCCCTGACATTTGATAGCACAGTAAAAACACTGAAAATCAAACAATGTTGCCTTTATTTTCCAGAGTTTTGCGCACTGGAAAGGAGCCTGAGGCTCCCAGTCTAATAAAACAGTAGAAATCAGCTGACCTTTTCCACAAAGTCCATCTCATGACACTCAATCCACAAAGCGCTTCCTTCTCAAACTCAGAACAAGTCCACTCCATTACTAACACAGAAAAAGAATGTAGCATGGTTCTAATGATTCAAAGATCCTACTTTGAAGTCTTCATGTTTGAGGTGGAGCTTAGTGATTAACTCAACATCTGGCGAGATGAAAGAACAAACCCCTACCAAAGGGATGACCCTGCTGTAATCACGCAGGTATTTATTGGATAAATCTGGTCCAAACTGTCAACAAATATCAACATAAAAGGAAAATGCACCATAAAATTAGTTTTGTGATAATCAGTGACCATATGTGGAAAGGGATTGAGCAACACCACTCGAATAATAAGTATTAGAACAAAAAACAAACAACCAAAGTTAAATATTTTCTGAGGATCTTTGACGAAAATTGATTTCTGGTAAACAACCCAAGAGCAAAATTACCCCGAAAAAAGGAGAAGCAACATTTTATTTCCTAAATAACAACCTCTGTATAATTACTGTATTTTATGCAGGACAGTATAATAGTGCTTTGCAGGCACAAGTCCTTATTTGGTACCTTCTAATGGTGGACGAGAACTCTCCTGGGACAATAATATGTCATAAAAGCTTCAGCTGTAGCCAGGGATCTTGCCTTCGCTCGGCATGAACACAGCACCTGCAGCGGCCTGGTTTCACAGCTGCACAAATTCTTTAGCAGAGCCCTTCCTGGGAATGTAAGCCTTTGTTTTTAGGCCACACAAAATACCTTTGATTGAGACTCAAATTTAAAATGCTAAAATAAATCTAGAATATGCAAATTTACAGGTCAAGCTTGGCTCATAAATTATTGTTCTATACGGGCCACAAGAGACCATTATTTCCAGATCAGTCTAAATGCCTTTGCTCATGGCACCAAGTCCCGAGCTGGAGAGCCAGACACGAGAGCTAGATACCGAAATGAAACCTGACTCAGTAAGCAGTAAAATAAAAACGAGGTATCTGGACTGTTTCCAAGGTCCAGAGGAACTCAAACTCCCCCCATAACAGAACAGACTCCTAGACTCCAGTACATTTAAAGCCCATCATAAATCTAATCACAACACTTCTCATTACCATAAGCAAATCGCCTCATTTATTACATCACTTATTTCAGCAAAGGCTTATGGAGTGTTTCACATCCCAACGTGGCAAAGCCTAGCTGACCTAACTTGATTACCTTAATGGGATATTTTAATGGAGAAGCAGTGGGTGGGGGCAGTTGTGGTGTGCTTTTATTTTAACAGTATATCTAGTCATCAACCTTGCCTGATGAATTTTGTGGCCTTTGCGTGGTCCAGACAAGATGCAAAACAAGGCTTAACAGCTGCTGGGTGCGGCCATGGGTTACACTGCCATTCTTTTCTGAGCAAAACAAACATTATGATGGCTTTATAGACATGAATTACATCCAACGTTTGTCATCAAATGGTTAAGATTAAGGTTTTCTACCACTGAATATACTGGCAAAAGGAATTGTTTTGACAGCTAAGCAAGTAATCATTGTGACATCTTTGGTTTGGTGGGTATGACATTTTGTATAACTGTAATTTAAATGGTGAAAATAAATGAAAACAGAAATGAGCGACATGGATATAGGATAACTACAAAATGTTATGTCCTAACGATTGGTGTGAAACTACTGAGCTATAAAAATGACCAAGTCCATGTGCCTTGCTTAAGAACTTCCCACAACTACAGTTTCGCCAGCTCGCTCTTCCCTCTGTCCAGTTTTCAAACAGCTGAAAGACAAATCAATGTGAAATTACACATGAATATAAACCTGCTAAAATAAAGATCCAAGACAAATATAACTACTACTACTGCAGTACTTTTGTACTGCTGTCTAGGTAAGCAGACATCCTGTCTCTGCATCTGAAACACCATGTCAGATCTGGACTCTTCACCACTGAAAGGCAAAAGCAACCTGTTTGTACCTCCCTTGAGAAGAATTTTCTTAACATTGCATCATATCATTCAAACTAATCAAACAGCCCATTCATCAAGAGCATAAATTTAATCAATTAATTAGACAGCCCCACAAGACAGTTCCACAATACATACCAATAGCTAAAACTTCAGGGCCCATATACTCACTTTTACTTGCATTTTAGACATTTTCTGTCACTTCTGATGTTTGCATAAATAATAAAAAATATTTAATTTTGGTTCATTTTCATAATTAACCTTTTTCCAACCTCTCCATCACTCTGAATTAAACAGGCTGTTATCATGCCTTTAGAACTGAGATGTAACTGACCAGGGTTCAGGCAGCAATGTAAAGTTTCCTCAACATCAACACACAGAACAAAACTCCAGCAGGCAGAAAAGGAGGTAATATGTAAATGCAGAGACTTTTGTGGCCTCACAAAAAAACACTGCACTCATTAAAGGCATTTAACACAAATGTTGTATATTAAATCATTTTATATCAATGGAATCAGAACCAATTTTCATTTCAAGAATTCAAAAATTTGTCTGACTCGAATAATGCCATTAGCAGCCAATTTAAATGTCAGGGCTCAGCTCTCACTTTTAGATATAACTTCTAGTGATCCTTGTGGGGCACACTAAAAACGTCAAGCTCTTAACAAAAGGACACTTTTCAAACCCAGTCAACAGCACTGTCAACACATTTCCTCAAACTCTGCAGGGCTAAGTGAAGGCCATGCACAATTACCATTTATTCAAAGTACAGTGGTTTCCCCAGTGAGAAAGGTCCTAGTCAAATCATATTAGCAAGACTGAATGGCAGATTTAGTCAATGAGGCTGAATAACAACCGGGCTGGCCAGTATAAATAGAACTCAAATACAAGCTTTGGCTTCAAGAAAATTGTACGAAACTGAAACAGGCACGACTGTATTACAAGGTGTTTAGAAGCTCCTCAAAGCAGACTTCAGGGAAAAACAATGCTATACTGTTTCAGTATAAATTCCTAAGTTACGGTGTTGGAAGCAGAGCATTCATTACAGTTCGATTCCCACTTCAAACCAGCACTGAACGTCCCATCTGGCTTTTCTGAAACAGTGAAGAACTGCTCAGAACCAGCCAGAGTCAAACTCAGCTACACAGCCAAGCCAGTCAGCGAGAGAAAATAAAACTGCCATCTCATACCAAATTGACCAACCACCATGACTGACCACAGAATGTTTCTCTTTTAAGATGAGAAGGAAGTTGAGAGGCAACATATCCTGCTAGCTTCAAAAATACAACAAAGTTATTTGACTCTTGGCACAGTCCACCTATTGGCCTCAAGGCAAACATTTCCACCAATAACTAACTGCTATATATTCTGTGCCAACCAAAAAGCATGTTAGGTGGAGGGAGCCATTCATCATTGGGCTTTACCTTACCATCTGGTTCCTAGACTGCTTTACTGTGCACAGAGTTTATAGCAAAAGTGTTATTCTGTTGAATAATTTAGTGTACAGCCTGCATCCTTCAATATAATGTTTAGCTGTCAATTACTAATTTATTCACTAGTTCTACACAAATCTAAACTATTTTAAACTATTTTTCTTAACTAGCACTATGAAAGACCATCCAATTCAAAGCAGTTTTCCAACCAACACGGGTGAAATAAAATGTAGTTGAGGCGGAGGGTTCTTTATTCAGGAGCCAAGAGAGATGAAGGGGTAAAGGCTGCGGAAATTTGCTGTAAGCATACTCATCGCAGAAGAAACTTTTAAGATAACGACCAGAAAATAACGGCACGCAGGAAAATGTTTTATGCATTTCATCAGCCACCCAGAGCGCTCAAAACAACATACATGTAGGTAATCTTTAGAAATTCATGAGCTTCCCCTAAACGGATGGAAGGGTATGAGGAATTCTCCAAACGAGTGACCTTTTCTTACTGCTGTTTCTGAAACTTGGTTCAAAGTCCCCCATAAGAGTCACAGTGAATTTGCACCTGTGCCAGCATGCTCAAATAACGATACTGGAAGGGAGGGTGGCACACTTGCAACAGCCTTGCTGAGTCACAGATCTTCTAGTCATCGCATTACAAAAACAGAAAAAAAACGTATGCAAAAAGTTATGTATTACTGTAAGGGCAGTGATGAACATTCCATGGAAGAAAAACTGAACACACAAGCCTTGTTTGGCTCCCCTGAAATGGACTACTCACACTGGAACATAAAAAAAAAAATGAATAACAGCCAGGCCCATTAATGATTAAGATCATTAATGCGTGAGTGCTTTTATCTCCACTTACGCACAACCTGACACCTTACACCTTCTTTGGTTTGGCACATGACATCTGCCACTGATCTGCCATTCCATGGCACTTTCTGTAGTTCCTCTGCTTTGCAGCAGTAAGCTATGCGACTGACAGACCATTCAGTAGGGAAACTGAACACACTGCATGGTTAAAACATGCTCTTTGGAATGTGGAAACACTGTATTTGCATTGCAAAATACGAAGTTTTTTGTTTAGTCCAGTGTTTGCCATTCCTGGTCCTGGTGCCCCCCTGCTCTGCACTATTTAGCATTTTCAACATGTTCAACACACATGCAGTAATTAAAAATGGGATAGGAGGGGAAACATTAAAATGTGACAGGGTGGTCTCCAGGACAGAAGATGGGAACCCTGGTCCACATTAGTGTACCATTATTTGTATTCAGGAGTCTAATTAGATTTTATTCCTGGATACTTTCTCCTGAAAGATCAGGACATTTTCAAAGGAATGTGATTTTTCCTTTAAAGCAAACCAAGCTCATTAGTCACCTTCATACAGAGGAGATCAAACTAAACCATCACACCAGCTTCATAACAGAAGAATGCTAGTTAACTAGAGTGGAATATAAGCCTCCCTTACTATTGTTAGTTCTATCAGATATGTGAGGCAGAGGAACTTATCTATCTTTTCAAAGAAAATATCCTGACTTCTTCCTAAAAATAAAGGTCTAAGGAACGAAAAAAAACAGCAGCATGAGGACTCACGATGTAAACACTGCAGACACACACTGCTTTGGCTAACGAAGTGTTGAATTTGTACTGAGCAAGAAAGTCGGATCACCTGTGCAAACACAGTGTTCAAACAATGGCACTGGAACGAACGCTAAGGAAGAGAGAACAGACAAGGACAATCATGTTGGGTAAAAGTTTTTCAATTTGTCGCATTCCAAGAACAGATTTAAAGGGGACATATTATGCAAAACTGTAGTTATAATAGGTCTATGGGTTATTCAAAACATGTTCATGAATTTCTTTGTACAAAATCACTCTCACACAGAGATCTCAGCAGCTTCTTCAAAGTTTCAGGCCCTTTCAAAATGAGCCGTTTGTGACGTAATACTGGACCAATTTGTATAGAACCGCCCCTAAGCTGTGAAGACCCCACCTACTAGATTAGTTGAAGACCTGCCATTTTATCTGCTAGTGTTACTAGCATGGGTAAGGCGAGTACTATGGCTACAGGCAAAAGCAAGTTACACATGAAGAACAGCAGACGAAGAAAACGAAAGAACTATGTCACTCATTTTCGATGGCCATGTCCTAGCAACAATCGGATTCATTCCACCTTAAATACTGCTATTTTAGAAAAAGAAGCTGTGAATAAGGAGCCATCTTCAGCATTGTTGATCTGTACCTACTGTCCGTGACCGGTCAGCAGATGAGGGAGAAGTACTTTCAAATAATGACTTTTGTGTTACTATCACAGTTAAATATGAACCATTTGTTTCATACGCATGGGATATGTGGGGCGTGGCCAACAGCTTATTTGCATTAGAGGGACAGTTCCCTTAAACCGGTGGTCCCAACCCCCATGCCGCGGACCGGTACCGGGCTGTTGGTCATGTGGTACCGGTCTGTAGGCTGCACAGAAAAAAAAAACCTCGGATCTTACCCGTTATGTTGCTGTCTCGTTGTTATGTAAATGCCGTTAATAAAGCACACATTGGATTTACGTTTATTATATTTTAAAGATACCCCATTATTATATTTTTAAAATATCCCCATTTTTATGCGTATCATTTTATATGTATACGTATATTTATCTGCCACTCCTTAAAGGCCGGGCCGTCAAAATAGTTTCTGATATTAAACCGGCCCGTGCTGAAATAAAGGTTGGGGACCACTGCCTTAAACGACCCACTCTGAAAGGGACAAACTGTGAAGAAAAAAAGCTAGTGAGATCTTATCTTATGATTTTGTGCAAAGAACTTCATGAACATGTTTTGTATAGCCCATAGACCTATTACAACTAGTTTTTAAATAAATGAATTTTACATAGTATGTTCCTTTTAGTCATGTATTACAGTTAGGACAACTGTGGATTTTCCATGGAAGAAAGACTAAATACAAAGGCCTCCAAAGGAGAGCCCTACTGTGCATTGAACTTTTACAAAAACTGTTGCTGAAACTTAGTTCAAAGTTCCCTATAAGAGTCACTGTGACTTTGTGCCAAGCAAAAAAAGTCAGATGGGCAAACATGCTGTTCAAATACTGGAAAGGCACCGGAACGGATGGAGAGATGAAGAGAGATCAGACGGGAGACATGTTTGGAACAGGCTTGTTGATTCAAAGTTCTTCTAGTAATCATATTCTGAGAACAGACCTCACCATGAATTACTGTCCGGACAGTCATGAACCTTCCATAGAAGAAAAACTGATTACACAGGCTTTGTTAGGTCAGTCAGCTTCCGTAATGTGGATTATTCTTACTGGAACATTTAAAAACTACTCCAATAACAACTGGCACCTTAGGCAGTCTTTGGTTGAGCACATGACAAGGAAAATGATGTCTTATCTCTTTTGTTCCTAAAAATAAAAGTCTAAAGAACACAAAAACCCCCATAGGGCTCATGACGTAAACACTGCAGACTCACATTGCCATGGTTAACAAAGCCATGCTTATCGGCGATCCTGTTGGCTTCCTCCTCCCCTCCAGTGATGTGGACGGCCCATGTGTTTGTGTAAACCTTCTGTCCTAGGGACGGGGTCACCTCAGAGGTCAGGAGGATCAGCAGCGTAGCAAGCAGCAAGGAGGCCAGTCGGAGCTCCATCAGAGAGGGTAGGGGTCACTGAACCAGGGAGTCCTGATGTGACCGAGTCCCTCAGCGCTGCAGCTTTCTGTCAGGTGTGAGAAGCCCTGGGCACATAAAAGGGACAGCAGAGGGTAACGTCAGTGCTGGGAGATCATTACTATTTCGGTCACACAATACAGATGCAGGCTGAGTGCTTCAAATTGTTCTGCAATAACAGCTCAAAGTACACAAAAAGGAAAGAAAGTATGTGTCTATGCTGGAAATAAAAATGTCTAAAGGAACAAGGAAAGGTTCTTCGGCACAGTGCCTAACCTTCTGTTCTCGGATGCCATTCATACCTCTTATACCCCTTCTTTAAACATTACTGCAATTTAGATCTCTTTATGGTGCAAGGAACCTCTGTATAAATTTTTATATACCCCCATATTTTTTTATACCAAGTAGCATTTTTTTTTCTACACCTAAACGCATTGCCCAAGCCAAGAACCCTAGAACAGGGTTTTAAACATGGAATTCCACCAATTAAATAGTAAAGATAGAAGCTCAGCATCTGCAGCATTTACTGCCTTTAAACAACTGGGAAATATTTGAGAAATTGTAGCAATAATGAAGTTTATCAACAATGTCCAACACCAAGCTAAGAAAGCTCTGAAGTCACCGGGGAGAAAAGAGATAGCATGGTCTGGAATGAGTCATCCAAAACACCAATGCACTTACTTAAGAAGGAGTATATTCTAGTCTATAAATTACCTATGAGGCTTGAGGCAGCAGCAGCTATTGATTTTCAAGTTAGATGTATGCAGCGTCTGCAGCTCTTTTTAGTGCATTTAACCACGCACTACTGACAAATGTTAACTAAATACTAGTGGTGGGCATAGCTTAATTTTTTAAAGCTAGATTAAAATGGCTCATTTGAATTCTGCCAAAGGCATTCAGAATGTGTGTGCTACCCAAACAATGACAAAGTACGTTTTTGAGAACAGGTTTCTCAACTCCTACAGTAAACTAATTCTGCATTGCACAAGGTGCAAACAACCTTAGTCTTGTCG
>JBBPDE010000038.1:0-16987 GCA_037974605.1 Nannopetersius ansorgii | reverse complement strand
GGGGGAGCGGGGTGTCATTTCCCCTTTCATGAAATCAAGAGAGTAGTTCTGCAGAAAATTCTGACCCTTTCACTAAACTTCAGCTATTATGTTTCTCCTCATCGTGATTACAGTGACCTTCTGGTCATGTGTGCGATCACTAAGCTATTGTGACTATTTTGAGCCTAAACACTAATTTCCTGGTCTGCTGCTGTTGCACCAGAAGACAGAGGGGGGGTGAGGTGGGGGGGGGGGGGGGGTTGAGACTTAAGCTCACAGAACCTGTAACATGTCCCTGTTTTGCTGATTCAAACAAGATCTTAGTTTACCTTTTATACAATCTTTGCTATAATCAAACCTGACAATCAGCCACAATTGTTACTTATAAAGATTAGTATAATTAAAGTATCAGCTTCAGCAAGGTGTTAATGATTGTTTTCAGCCCAGAAATTCAATATTGGTACACCCATACAGTGTTAGTACCTGCTGTATTGCGCTGTAGACCATTGCACGATGTGCAGCCTGCAGGTCGGTCAGCAGAGAGCTCCAGCACTGACAATCAGATGTTCCCATCATGTCGGGTAGACTCAGGTTTCTCAAGAATGCAGGAGCCAAACCTGGTAACAATGGCCTCAGCCTACATAATGTGCTGGCACTGATCTAAACAGAAAAGCAGAGTGAATACAAGTGTCCTGACTCCCAGGACACAAGCTGTATAGATCCTCCTGTGACACTTACATTTGTTTCTCCAGCTATTTTGCCGAGAATCTGGAAGGCCTGTAATGGAACAATCATGTCATAGCATTAAATTAAAGACAGAATTCAGTAAAGTTTGGTCCTTTGCTTACCTGTGCAGGTGGGAAAGTGGGCATTCCAGGCAGGGAGAAGAGCTCCAACAATTCAGAGGAGGACAGAGACTGCAGAAATGAGGCGCCCAGCTGGGGCAACATTCCATGCAATGAGTTCAGTGCCGAAGAAGACAAGAGACTGGTATTCAGAGATTTCAAGGCATCACCCAGCCAATGGGAAAGCTGCAAACAGGAGAAACTGTGTGTTATACACGTGGGCGCTGGAACCATTGTATCAGGGGGTACATGTCCCCCCACTTTTCACAATCATTCGTTTCCTACCTTCAAAAGGCACAAAAAAAGGACAGCCAGTCAGTACAGAGGTCATTTACATGGCTATATACATCTTAAAGGCACAGTAATGAAGGGATAAAGTGATCAAGTGAAAGAATCTGAAAATGAAATATTTTTCTAAGATACATTGACACAAATAAGAGGACTTTAAATGGGCCTTTAAAGGTCAAGGCAAAAGTGACCTCACTTTTTTTAATATAAAACCACACAAAGGCTTTTATTGGAGCTGAAGGTAGAAAAACAAAACCTGGTGAAGATTTTAAAAAATGCTCACTCTGCCACGTCCACTGACATGGCCCTCTGAAATACATTTTGCCAGCTGTTGCCACAGCGCCGGAGAGACAGGTGAAACAGACAGGAAACGGTGCAATTCCTCTGAGTTTAGGTAACATATTAGGATGCCGAGTCTGTAGCAAAAAAAAAAAAAGTTAACCATTTGTCATATGACTTGACTGTCAAATGTTACTTGGAGTAATGCATTACCTCCTTATTGTTTCACTGGTGAGGTTTTTCCTTTTGCTAAACAGGGTGCGAAGCACGTGGCGCCCTCTGGTGGCATCCAAGCTGCTATTTGCCAAAAATTCCACTAGAGGGCTGAGCTGCATGATACACCCACACCTTTTAATTTTGTTATCTCAGTCTCATTTTGGTACCATATAAACAACATTCGTGGTATTTGTTACTAACCTGCTGGGATGTTAGCTGCTGGAAGTGACTGATGGGGAGGTGTGGGAGTAGAGGAAGAATGGCGGTGAGGAAATATGGTGGCCAGGTGGGGACGGCTCCTACCCCATTTGACTGTAAGAGGCGCTTTGCGAAAGCTTGTTTCTGAAGAGACTTCATCTCAGAGCTGTGGTCACGAATAGCCATGAGTCTAAAACAGTGTGGAAATGGTCAGAACAGAGACAACACCTGCATCTGAAAGTCGACCATAAGTCTGTGAGCTCACAAAGATTCAATTCATTAGTGAGTCTTTAATAAATGTTTCAAAAGGACTATTCATGTAACAGGTTACATTAATGCCACTATTATTGTACTAGGCAAGCTACTGTACATTTTTGTACAATATTACTACTATTGGATGTAGACAATAAAACATCCACCCTGCAAGTCATTTTAGTGTTATGTTTGAAAGTTTCCTGTAAATTCTATGTATGGAATATTATAATCTATGTTTTAGCACCAGCCCTTGTTCACTTGGACTTGCCATTTCAGGCCTTTTCATTTCAGAATCCCTCAAACCATTTGAAAGTCTATTTAGAATTGGGATTACAACCAGTTTCAGGCTACTGTTTCTGAATAAAATGTGCCAAAATCCAAGCATTTTTGTATGCTAGGATTTATAGTTAGATAAACATCAGCAATAATGGTAAGACAGTCTGTCTACTCTAGATGCCTACATCCCAAAACACGACAGCCACCTTCAGACTGAGGCATTTTACATTTTTCTATCTGTAGTTTTTAGTGATCTAGAGTTTTCTCCACTCACACACTGTCATTGACCATCAGTGATGCAGGGAAGCTCATAATGTCAGATACAGACATGTATGGGATGAACTGTGAGAGGTCAACGAATAGTTCCGGCGTAACACGTGGGAATTTCTGGATGAATGCTGCAGTCATGGTCTCCATAGCCTCCTGTTCCTTTTGGGAAGTCTTTGGATGAGAGAGATCCAAAAATGCATTAGTAAGCGTATAAAACAAAACTTTTTACAGTAGATTGGGGCATTCCATGAAAACATAAGAAAACAACATGGAAATGCATGATTTCTGTAGCTGGGTGACTACCTGTATCGTTTCCACCTGTAGCTGGTCCCAACTCTGATGGACGTGAGACAGGAACCTTTTCACTGCATCCTTTTCAGCAGACAGCACAAGAGAGCGTATGCTGTCCCTAGGCATCTGGAGGTATTCCTAGACCAGCAGCAAAGAGGACATCAAAGACAATGAGTAATCAAGAGAGTACAAATTGCATATGATTACACTGGAGCGAGTGAGCTCAAAAGGGAAGTTCAGTGATCGCTGCATCATTACTTATAAACAAAGAAATTTGGTGCTATTTGAGTTAAAATGTTTAATTTTGGAGAATCACCAAAGCAGAATTGAATGCAGCATTGGTTATGAGAACAGGACATTAAACAAGCATTTAAAAGCTCCTTCAAATAAATTTATAACAAGATATTTTGAAAATATCATGACAAAAGCTTAGCGTAAAGATTAACCACTATTTTACCATTAACAACTTTACATCTAAAACATCAGAAAATATGTAGGTTCACTAGTCATTTCATATTTAATAAAATTGTCATGGTAGACATTGTGATCAAATGTACAAGGATACAGCTATACTCCTATACAGTGTGTCATTGCTCTATTGCATCTGTCCTTTATGAATGAATTTGTTTCTATACTATTGTGTGAATTATGGAAAAAGTGTGAAAAAATTATGGAATTCGCCTTTACTAGCAATGCACTAACCCTACTATCCAAAGGATTAAGTGAGGACAAGGTGAAATAATCAAATCAACACTCTATATGACTATTAAAAACATCTCCCAAATGTATTACACTTTGGCAGCTGTGTGCCTTCCTGACTCTATAGCATAACAATACTCTACAGATGCTTAACAGCATTTAGTGAACTTTACCTGTATTAGAAATCTCAGTGCTGAGGAGTTGTCCTCCTTCTGAATGAGATCCCACAGAACAGGCTGTTGATGGAAAAGGCAAGAAAATAAAAGAACACACTGATACATACAAGGCAACCTCAGAAGTGTTTTCTCTTGTGTGGTTAGAGTATAAAACAACAATAATGATGGTGAATTTTAAATATCAAAACACTTACGCTAAAACAACTGAGAAGGTCCTCCTTAAGTGAAGGGTTCTGTTCTCGTCTGAGAAAAACACCAACAGTCTGAAGCACACTAACTGATGCATCTGGCTTGAGGGTTGCCCAGAAGGAGGAATTGTCTACTAGACTGGAAAGAAGAATCGCTTGGCCGAGGCCTTGGCGCACCTCACGTTCTCCTTCATCCAAGCCTGCGGAGAGCCCTACAACAAAATCAAGCACTCTGAGCACGTAGCTTACAGTGGCCAGCCATCCCACACGCTCATCCAAAAGTCCCTCACAGAGACTCAGCTTGTACAAGGCCTCCTGCAAGATGGGCATGGGGTTTACACAGAGCTGAGATGTGTCAAAATCATATGGAGCAGGCAGCATATCAAACATCTGCTGCAGGACACACTTGCTGTTCGAGTTGGAGTTACAGTAGTCCACCAGCAATGGCTGCTTAGGAACCAGCAAGAGGTACCTGGTTGTGTTCTTGCAAACATAATCCCTCATTCCTACAGTGTCTCCACAGAATTCAAGCAACGCTGAGTCAGAAAAACTTTCTACTGTCCAGCTTGAGAAATCACAAGGTGTGTTTTTGGAGCCATGGTGGGAGTCCTTTGGTAGGACTTTGGAGCAGTACTCTGCCGCCCAGCCTTCATGAGGTAATGGAGAGGACCCATTGCCGCACAAGGCCAAGATCAGGGCAGAATTGTTGGGCAGAAAGCACCTCCTGAAATCATGGGCACTCAGAGATCTGGAGCTAAGCATTGCTAAGCAATCCTCAGTGGCATCACTTCCAGAGCTTGCAGAAACCTCTGAGGAGAATTGAAGGCAGAGGTCATCAATGCTTGACTGGTTGAAGTAATGGTAATCCTTGGAAATAGCGGCCTGTAAAAACATCACAGAAAACAATCACCTGAAAAGAACTATTTGTTTTTTCAAACATCGCTTGACTATCCAGACTCTTGTAATACCTGTTGGGCTCGCTGAAGCCAGAAGGATGCGTTGGCACAAACTGTATTATTGAACTCCTGCGCGAAGAATTCACTGCACACATGTACCCACAGGAAATCCTCCTCTGCAGCTGAGAGGTACCACGCTGCATTGGAGCAACTAGCATGCAGGTCTGGTTCTACATGGCTGACCTCTGAGTCCAATGAGTCTTCACTGCCCTCAAAAAGATTACAGTATAGGAAGACAGTGAAATTTGAAACTCCAGTGAGACCTGGTATAGAGTCATTGCATGCAGCTTCAAGGATCTCCGCTGAAGCTGAAAGGTCTGTTGGGTCCGATTGATGTTGGTGTGTTTTCTGAGGCTGAAGGAGTCTAGATCTTTTCAATGATGGCTGTTCATCTGAATTGCTTTTTTCCTCCTCCAGAGAGGTGCAGGGCATGAAAGATGGCCTACTAGGTAAACCTTGTGAGGTGAAACCCATGGCTTGAGCATTCCATGTCAGATTATGCCTTATACCCCTGTGTGACAAGTTGTACTACATTAAGATAAAATGTACTTTCAAAATGTGCTCAGTAAAAATGAACTGAAATGTTTTCTTTTGGGTAAAGCACTTACCACAGAATTAATTGCCTCAGGTCACCTTTTGGGGGAAAAAAGAAAATGGAATGAATGAGTTCTGCCACGATGCAAATCACTGGTAATTGCAGAGAGTTGGTGATGAATTGCAGAAAACAGAGAGGGGGCTTTATACAATTGGTTTGATGTAATAGCACCGCCGGGCACATAATACCAGGCGTATTTGGTTACTTACATCAACAAAAGGGCAGATAGATTATCCAGACCATAGGATTTAGAGTAACAAGGATCTGCTTAATGACTAACATGGCCATTGTGATTTCAGGAGTTCAACAGTGAAAGCTATGTTGACTATTGCAGTACTATAGAACAGCATGAAGTTTAAAATACATTCATTGTTTAGGACAACTCATTGGTCAGGTAAAAATTTGGGAATAAACTTGCCCACAGAACATCTTCCTTGGTGACTGGACTGTGGCTCCCCAACCATGTTCCCTAGGTCATCCAACAATGCCATGGTCACCCGCGACACCTTCCTCCTCAGGTTACCATATACAGTGCTGCCCACTCTGTGCAGGAGTCCACGCCTCAGGCCATCAAGACCCTGCAGGAGAGCAGGGTTATGCTCAGCAAACTGCACAGCTCTCTCTCCAATGTTTGACCTTGACAGGGCCTGCAGGAGAAGCTTTTGCATAGCGGTAAGGCCCTCAGTCTCTTGGGATGCATTACTGACATAAAGGTTTTCCGCACGTAAGACATCAGGTGGAACACTAAATGGCTTAAAACGTCCTGTTGAGAGAGTGCCGTCTCTGTGGTCAGTGGCAACACCTGCAGGGTGCAGGTTCACTACTGGTTTCCAGTTCCTTGTTTCTAGAAAGTTCAGGAGCTGCTGTAACCAGCCTAGGTTGAATGCACAATCATTTCGTCCTTTCAGGACACATATGAACCCCTGAAGACCTGCGCTAGCTTGACCATAGGTCCCACTGACCAGAGCCTGCAGAGCCGTGTCGAGCAGGGCACTGATAGTCTTCCAGTGCTGTGACACAAATGTCAGTATAGGTCTTTGAGGCTGCCGCTCCATGAAGGTTAGGATGCTCTGCACCAGCCCCAGTAGTCCATCCCAATGTGGGCTTCCTCTTAGAGACAGGAAGAGGTCCTGTAGTTTGAAGCTTGGTTTAGGAGGAACCCTCCCATCCCACTGTCCAAGTGGTGTTCTCCCATCTGATTGAAGGAAAGAATACAACAGGTTCTCCCAAAAATAATCTTCGCTAAAAGGGTCCTGACCGTTATCCAACTCAGCGCTCATCTCCTGAAGATACATGGAGATGTTGTAGAGAAATCCTGAAAGTCTATTCCGATCCAGTGGCTTGCTTAGAGATGGTAAACCCATACTCTTCTTGGGCAAAAGTCCCAGAGACTTGAGGCTCCCAACAATACCTCGTACAACTGAATGGATTTGTTGACTCTGTCTTCTTTCTGGAGATGGCTGCTCTTTGCGGGGATACCATCCTCCACCCTTACGCCATATCTCAACCAGCTCTTTCAGAACAACTTCTTTTTGGTCTTCTTTTATACTTTCTGAAATAAAATAAACTGATTATTGTAAAAGTTTAAAAACAGGCCCATGACATAAGATATATGGGACATGCAATTAAAATACTACATATAGCCATGCAAGTTATGTCCTTACCACCAGAAATGGTCGACACTTCGCCGAATAAGACAATCCACCACATTATAATTCCAAACTTGCCCATCCTGTGTACGGTTCCCCAGTTTCAAGGCAGTGTGGAAAAAGACATATTGTTCCCCTTCGCAAGCACACCTGCTAGAGAGCTCCTTTAGGAGCTGCCTAAGAAGCTGAGGGAGTAAAATGTCACACTGCAGAGTGGACATAAAATGTTAATGAATGCCCACTGTCACTTGACTACACTTTCACAAAGAAGAGCAGACTTCCATAGGTTGGTCTACATTTATCCTGAAGCTGTGTATGTATGTTCTTAGTTACAACAGGTGTTACATTTCATTAAGGATCAATTTAGCCTCTTAAACTTTCCTCCAAAACTTTCCTTTCCACAGGATTTCAACTGAAGAACAACTATTGTTTCTATGTAACTACAACTATTGTTTCTATGTAATTACTGAATAGTCATCCACAGGATGCAATAAAAGGGTCTGAGAGGTTAGATAGCATCAAGCAGGTGGTAAATTGCTGAATTAGAAATGCAGTATTACTGAATTAAACATGCATGCATATTAATTACATTGGGTGCTAAAACCTCATCAGCTGCTTAAATCTTCAAACCTTTTGGGAATACTTACATACAGTCATGATCCATCCAGTCCATTTCATGCCCTTGAATGAAGTGCTTGTTAGAATGCCATGAATGTATGAAGATGCTTTAATAAATAAATTGTCTTCTTTTTTCTGTCTCTCTCTATCTCAACCTCCCTCTCTCCCTTTCTGTCAGCGAGTGTCACTTTTTTGGTTTGTTCCCCCTCCTAGTCATTGAGATTCAATTGGATGCACAAATGCTTCAGCTGGAGCTTCGGGTTTCAGCGCCATCACCGCAGTATGTGCCAGATGGCTGATTTCTAGAGGGACTGGACGGAGGCTTGTGGATGACATGTGAGACCAAGAAAATTTGATGAGCTCTTGTTATACCATTACAGAAATAAATTGGTGACTCAAAAGGTCTGCAAATTGTTTGTGAGGATGGGGATTATGAGGAATAAGTATTATAAACACTACTATAGGTGTGAGTGTAATGGGCACTAAAATAATTTGGGTAAAATTATTAACATTCACTGTTGGGACAAAACCTATTTTATCATTTTAAAAAGCCAGAGTCAAATTTTATTGAAAACCAATTTAAATATTAAAATGAGTAAAATCTTGTTACATTAACTAACACTGAACGTTGAGAGCATTTTTACCTTTTGACGTGAAATTATTTTTACAGTTACAGAGATCTCGCTGCAAAGTAGTATATTACTGTCTTGCCATACAGTCTGGGTGACTTTATTCTAAGAATATTGAATAAAGTCCAACTTAAACATGCAATTGTTTATTTTCTTTACCTTGAATTTTATTCATAAATCACATATGTGTTTAACATTACTTTAAATACTCAGAAGCATCACTCTTCTAAAAAATATTCTTTATAATTTCAGTATTCAAAGCAGCCTCTCCAGCTTTAACAGACTTACCTTTATTTCTCTCATTGGTTCAGCTCAATTATACAATTTCAAAGCATTAAATAATCAAAAGTGTGGAAATCCCATATGCACAGTTCATTTCCTTTTATATAACTTTGGCTAATTTAACACTTGGGTAATTACATTCTTTCAACACTACAAAGTACATTTTAAAAATAGGGCAATTAATTAATTATCAGTCATCAGTTCACTAATATTAAATTGATTTGATTTCCTAACATGTAGGACTACCAGTATCACATTTTCATGGTGGACACTAGGCTGCATTTATTAGCATCTGAATCTGAACTGACCTGGGATCTGTAGGATCTGACCTTACACAACCCCTGACCTCAGGCAAATATCCCATTGACACTTGGGGTATTTCATTACCATAAAAACACGTGTTAACCCTTTAAGTGTCCTATGGTGGGACAAGGCTTCTGTTTCTCCCTCCTATAAGAATTAAGGGTCAAGAGTGTTAAGACATTTCTCCATGGGCCACAGTGCATCATTCATGTGCAAGTTACGCCAGAATCAATACAATAGACCAGGGGTCTCAAACTCCAGTCTTGGAGGGCTGTGACCCAGCAGGTTTTGGTGATTTCCCTGCTCAGAAACACCTGGTTCAGCCAGTTAATTGTTAGGTTTAGTGAATGTGTTTGAGGAGGGGAACGATCAATCAGCCCTTCAGGACAGGAGTTTGAGATCCCTGCAATAGAAAATACAGCAGAGTATGTATAGGATGTAGGTTTTGCACCATAAGTCTTATCATTGTAAAGGAGACCATGAGCAGCACTGTACCACACTGAGTTAGTGTGCATTAGAAGCTTATCAACATAAGTGTTTCTGTTATGGCAGCAAACAAAAGGTAAAGTGCAGGTGCTAATAAATTAGTTTTCTTGCTAAAAAAAAAAGCTTAACAAGTCAAATTTTCTTGGATACTATTGTTTGATTCTACTACCTCTTCTTGTTTGTTTTTTATTTTACTTATTGTTTTCCAGTGTATTTGTCATCCATACAAATCTCATTGCCTCGTTCTCCTCACAGGATATAACTTTGGACAGCGTCCTTGAAGGTATTGCTTTCCGCACTACAGTGCCAGGAGGTCTCCTGCAGCTGTCATAAAACAAGAGCGTCACAAAGTCCCAGCTCCAGACAATCAGGTCCTTCACTGAGGTACAGAACCACCTCTCTGATGTCTGAGCGCTGTCTGTAGGGCCGGAAACCCGAGCAGGAGCAGTGAAAGGGCCGGCCCAGCCTCCCCACAAGCCCTTCAGTTCCGTGGCAGTGTCGCCTGTGGCGGAACAATAACTTCCTCTTGTATTATTGATGCCTCGGGGAGCGGCGCTCACTCAGCAGCGTGGGGCTCAGTTGGCAGCAGGAATATTAAATGAGAAACTTTACTCTCGCCAACTTCACCCACAAACGCACACTCTCACTGAGACTACAACTTCATAAAGACTCGAAGGAGCAAGAACAATGTAGTTCAGAGGTCAACAACCTGGAGGGCCGTAGTCCAGCCCTGATCAAACACAGCTGATTCAAAAACATTAACAAGACTCTGACCCTCCAGGCCACAACCGATGACCCCTGGTGTGATGTATAGTCTTATAGAGGCCTCATTTTTTGGCCAGACTAGGAGGGACACATGGGCTACTTTATAGTTCATATGTATGTATGTATGTATGTGTATATTATCATATACACTATATGGACAAAAGTATTGGGACACACCTGTTTTCCAGGTTATGGGTTAAGCCTCTTACTTTCAGTGCAATCTCAATGCTTCAGTATACCAAGACATTTTGGAGCCATGCTTCTATCTCTGTGGACACATTTTCTATTCCAGCATGATTATGCAACTTGGAAGTATTGGGACACGGCGAAAGGTGTTTGGAGAATAAAACCTACTCGGGCAAAAAATACAAATGAGTCTTGTTGGAACTGTGGAGTTTGAAGTCTCTGAGTGCTTTCCCCGCTGAGATATACAAGGTCGCAGGACAAAAGTATTGGGACAAAACATCCAGGAAAAAATCTATTTATTACGACAACAAAGCAAAAAACGGGCAGGTAATATTTTCAGTTCCCGAGTTATTGCTATGAGTTTGGTTTAAAAAAGAAAAACTCTTGTGACTGAATCCGCGACTCCTGATCCACATAAAACTGGGGGAGTACATATATACATATTATGTTAACACTGGATTATCTTAAGTATGTGTTTGGACCAGCTTGAAAACACACTGAAGCCTGACCATGGATTATGTCTCCCATATTATAATATCCTGCATTATTATATATACATACATATTATCGTGCATTTGTTTAAATGACAGAAGTGGGCCAAATCTGAAACCCTTTTGACTACTAAGGACATTTTTGTAGTGTTATGTAGTTCTGTTATTGTCTTTTTCAATACATTTTATTGTCTTATCTTTATTCCTCTGGCTGCACTGAGCATGTTCATGACAAAAGAATTTCCCTCTGGATCAAAAAAGTTCTTTCTTATCTTAGCTTGACGTGTGTGACGAGTGACTCACTCTTGATTATGAGAAACTCACTTTGGACACATTAGGTGTGATCACTCTGAAAAGTCCTCAGTTTACTTGTTATTCTTGGTATTGATCCTGGAGAAAACTGCTTATGTAACGAGACAATAACAATATTAAATATAAGGTATAAATACAATCCAAATCTCGATATGGAAAGCTGACCACATCTAAAAGAGCAGTGGAGGAGCTAAGGAACTTTATGGAAAGGGGAAACACTAAGTCACATGAACAAGGCCTGCCTGATCACAAGACTGTCATGTGCCTGATCTCCATGGAGGTGATGGGCGCGCTGGGCTCTGCTGCCCCCTGCTGGTCAAACGTGCTCCATCTTTTTTTTATTTGTTAAAATCTTTAAATTTCAAAAGAAGAAAATACTATTACTTATATATATTTGGATTAATGGGAACAACACTCTGAGAAGCTTGAAGTAAATCATGTTTATAACTCGACACGGAGAAATGACAGATTCATTTATTTCCCACCTGTATTACGCCAAGCCCGTCCGTTTAGATTAGACAGGAAAATCTTCACACATTTGAGGGCGCCCTCGAGTCCATACAGAACAATTATATATATTATTTTTTAAATTATACTACCATAGAGTTTGTATAAAAGACATTAAAGGATGTTAAAATATTTCATGTGACTATATATATATATATATACACACACACTGTATGGACAAAACTATTGGGACACTCCAGTTTCTCGGAGTGAAGTTCCAGTGAAGTTAACCGAGACATTTTGGACAACGCCATGGTTCCAACTTTGTTGGCACTGTTTGGGGAAGAACCAGTTCTATTCCAGCACGATGCTCAACAAAATGAATGGGCACACATTCCTATAGAAACTCCAGAATCTTGTGAAAAGCCTTCCAAGAAGCGTGGAAGCTGTTATGGCTGCAAAATGGGGACCAACTCCACATGAAAGTTTTATTAATCCACATGAAATTGTATTAAAGTTCCTGTCCGTGGAATGGTCAGGCGTCCCAATACCTTTGTCCATATAGTGTGTATATTTATAGTGTGTATATTAACAAGAAAATATTTGTCAATCAAATTATTGTTATAATGTTTATAAATGGAAAAACTAATAATCCAAATCAGAAATGCGAAACTGTAATAAAAATAAAACTTATAGGAGACCAGTTTTTGAGTCGGAACCATTGACCAATCACAGAACGCGGCATGTCTGAATACGGGTAGGTAAAAATGTTGGCAACGTCACGGGGCGGGGCTAAACGGGTGTGTTGAGCAACATGGAGCTCAGCTGCTTCTCAGAGAAACACTGAAAATGAGAGGTTAAGCTCCTCTTAAGACCATCTTTCGTCAAAAAGGCATTTTAAATACTGGCACTACAAAGATGTTTTTTGCTAGATGACCTGGGTTTTTTTTTTTAAAGTGGTTTTAGGGAGATTTAGGGGCGTGTGTTTCCCAGCAGTTCGTGTTTTGTGGTGTGTCTGGAGCTTTGGAGAGGATGGAGTATCTCCTGCAGGTCAAAATAGGAGCCCTAGTCGGCCTGTTGATCCTCACTCTTTTCTTCGGGTTTATCCCAGCTCGGATGAAGTGGTTCCGAGACACAAGTGGTACAGGTAAGAGGGGCCTTTCTCAATTATTTTATCCATGAGGACCTGAGTCCTAACCATGCGCACCAAAACCCAGAATAGACCTAGAGCAGAGTATCACTCTGAGAGTCACAGTCCACTTAGGTTTCGTTTTGAGCTCCTGCTGTGTCTATATTGCGCTTAGACTACTCAGTTCTCGTCAGAGATTGCTATAATCTGTTTATATTTACTCCGTTAGATTCTTTATACAATGTGTTGTAAAAACAGTCCCTTTAACGTTCATGAGACTGCAGTAAAAGTGTATATATGAATATAGAGAGAGGCACAGAATATGTAGTGTATATATAGAGATATATACATATAAAATACACATGTGCACACATATAAATTTGTATCTGTATATACCTGTATGTACATGAACACATAGTAATGGAACCACTTATCTACTTTTTATTAGTTTCATGGTAGCCACATCACAATGTTTCTGTTTCCTTTTTAGGGGAGTTTAATTTCATTCTTTCCACCAATGACAAAACCTGAACCATTCTGATGATGCTCACATCACACTTTTGAGCATAGCTTGATTATTTTATTTTTGGATCACAAAAATAAAGGGAACGTCATCGTCTCACACACTATTGCATTATTCTGCTAAGGATGAAGTCATCATTTCATTAAAGCAGCACAGAGAATTTTAGGATGGTTCTTTGACCCCCACCCCCCTCACACAACACTGGTGTTATCCCTCTTTTTCTGTTATTGAGTGATTTATACTGTGTTTATCAGTGAACTTTGCTTGTCTGCCACCCTTATCAGTCCTGCCCACCACAGACTGATCATTTATCTACAGTGCATCAATAGCAGAGGAATTGCTGTCCAGGCCTAAACTAGGCGACGCTGAAAGCTAATTTGATCTTGAATTATTCCTTTATCTTTATCTTTAAGGCACTCTCTTAATTCTCAGTGGAGAACATTCTCTCAGGGCTGTTCCTTAAGGATCTACATAACTGTAAGGCACCTGATCACTAAAGCCTCCTTACTGCTACAAAGCCAGGCTTGTAGAGGGGCCATCATTTATGGAAGTGAAACTTATCTTTTGAGCTTTGTTTACTTAAAAAAGGGAAACTGCAGATATCTGGCATATGATTCAGAAGTACCAACATTATCCTGAGTAAGCAATGTGGATGCTTGACACAGAGCTGAAATTCAAAATTGTATGATTAGCTTTTGGTTTCTGCTAACATTCATGTTCTCTACAGTCAATCAATCAATAAATTAATACAAATGTTTCTGTGTTGATAATAGGTTTTGTCTCATATATTTTGTAAAATCACTTATTTGACGTTAAATGCTGTCATGTTTAAAATTACAGTGGTAAATGGTTAGTGCTCAAAATAATCAAGACATTATCAAAACATAGCTAAAAATTCTAAAGTGATACTTTATCACACTCTCTATTTATTACCCCTTTGTTCTTGATTTTGTGGAGCCTTATAAAATAAAGTTTTAATAAAGTTCAGATCAGAATCATATCAGTATTGGAAGATATTAAAAATACTGGCATTGGACAGATGTTTACAATGGGCTTGTATTTATGATGTATTTAATCTGCTAAACTGATCAAATGTATTCATTCATTTTAAAGCTCTTGTAAACCTACAGAAATAAATGTTAATGTCTTTGTAAAGTTAATGCAGATCAATGCAGATTGTTTAATAAGTGCATCAGCATCAGCACATGTTTAAAACATCAGCTGTCAACATCCCACAACTCCCATATTAGTGCACGGCTAAATTTAAGCTTATTTTTATTATTTATTATTTTTTATTCTTATTTTTGTTGTACTGTGTAAGACATTAAGGCCTGGTTTTATTTAAGTATTTAAGAATAGTGTATCAAAAATTATTTTTCTTTCAAAGTGATATCTAAAACATTAAAGTTGATTTTAAAATTGTGCAGCAAACCAAAACTAGTCTCCTATGTAAACTGATTTGTTTCTCTCCTCAGAAATCCATCAAATAGTGCTGAGTTTTATCAGCTGTTTTGCGGGCGGAGTGTTTCTGGCTGCATGTCTCTTGGACATTATCCCAGATTACCTGTCTGACATAAGTGGCCAACTGAAGGACATGGAGGTGAGTTTAAATTGATCCTGGTTTCCACTGGTGCCAAAAGCTTCTTGTCAAAAAAACCTCCCTAAACTTGTTTTTTTTTTGTCTTCACAGAGTGGTTTCCCAGTGGCTGAGTTCATCTTGGCATGTGGCTTCTTCACTGTCCTGATCTTGGAGCGGATTGTGCTCACCTGTACGGGCCACAGAAGTGAGGAAACCACCCCTCTGCTGGGTCATGGCCACGCTCATGGGCATCGATCGGTGAACGTTTTGGAGGGCAGCGCCCCCCACGTCCACACAGACTTGCAGGCCCATTCCTCCTTTCGCTCCTTCATGCTGTTTCTGTCTCTCTCCCTGCACTCTGTGTTTGAAGGCTTGGCCATTGGTTTACAGACTACAAATGCCAAGGTAAGTGGGCAGCAGATGGTCTGTGATCAGAAGAGCATGGGTTTGTGTCCCAGGACTACTAGTGGCACCACTGAGGTACTCTTGAGCAAGGTCACCCCATTGGTGGCTGCCCACTGAAAAAGAATTTCACATTGTTCACACTATGTGCTGCGGTGTGATGTGTTCACGTGACTATAAGGGGCCGCTTTAGGCATGCAATAAAATGATTTTTTTGGGCCGAAACTGAAAACCAAAAAGAGGAAACACTTGGCCAAAAAACGAAACGCCAAAATAAATTATTATACCAATTTTTGTCATATTGCCGATATGGCAAGTCGAGCATTACAATTGCAAAAATTAATATTCATGGTTAAAAGCATAAATCTGTTACAAAATTATGAAAATATTTATTCAGCATTCCAACAATGCACAATATAAAATAAAATTTGAAAAAAAAATATTTTACTTGGCCCCACTAATGAATAGCATGAAAGCAAGAAAGCTGAAATATTATACAATTAAATATTTTCTCTTATAAAACAAGTGAATTCAAGTGCATTTTAATATTCTGAACAAAGTGCAGGGTTACATTCCAAGAGCACCCGCGTTGAGTGAAAAACGGTGTTGTGTTTTGGTTAAAGTCTAGTTATGCATCATTAATGCTGGGGACATTGGTGACACCTCCAGAACCATTTTTTGTCAACTTCCATTTCATCTCCAACCTTTTTTTAAAGACCATTTGCCTCCATCCTGGTCAACAAATAGGCTTGCACTCTCTCTTCACCACTCTCAAGCACCCAATCGACAAATATCAGGTCCAGAAAAATGATCACCACCCCCACCCCCTTCACCAGATACATTCTGTGTGGTTCCACCACATATTTACATTTACAGCATTTATCAGACGCTTTTACCCAAAACGACTTTCATTGCCTAACTACAGGGGACAGTCTCCCTGGAGCAACTTGGGGTTAAGGGTCTTGCTCAGGGACCCAATGGTGGTGCTGAAGGTAGGATTCGAACCCATGATCTCTTGGTCCGGAGGCAAGTATCCTACCCACTGAGCTACCTCCACATATGAAGCGAAACTGATGCTCGTAAATTATCACATTGCCGCAAAAACGTGCCTGCAGACAGCAGTGGACTTTGTAAACCCTTTCATTATCTCCACTGCTGCAAAGACATGTCCATGTTTTACTTAAATGAGCTTTTGAGTGACTGAAGAAAAGTGAATGTGTTTACCTGCCTTAGCTTGGTCATGTGCTCCATGTTTAAGGTTACACTGACCTTCCTGATGTCTTATTCTCTAAAGTTGTCAAACGTTTTCTGCTGCCTTGCTGAACCAGCTTGTCGAGCTTAATTTTCCACAGAAGTCGAGTGTCAAATATTGCCGTGTCAAATCAAGTCATTTAATAATGTAAATTTTACGTCGCTAGAAGATGATACGGGTTCAGGTGGAGGGTGTAACACAAAAGGAGTCCCCTATGAAATAAAGTCACCACGCCTGAAGTCTATTTACAAAAGTTTATATGCAAAAAATATATACAAATATATACAGTAATATGCTACAAATATTTACAATGTTATATACACAACCAGAATCTCTATTTACACTATTAGGTGGGAACACAAGACAACACCAAAGGAAAGAAAATAACAAAACAACCCTAAGCCTGCCTATCTTCCCTCTAAA
>JBBPDE010000034.1:14398293-14415212 GCA_037974605.1 Nannopetersius ansorgii | reverse complement strand
GAGTGCGCGAGACAGAGTGCGCGAGACAGAGTGCGCGAGACAGAGTGCGCGAGACAGAGTGCGCGAGACAGAGTGCGCGAGACAGAGTGCGAAAATGTGGCTGAAAACTGTGGAGAAACTGACGGATGTAGTTTCAGACACCACTACAAAATGGTTGATTCACTAAATAGTGCCCTACATAGTGAGCTAGTACACTTTTTGACAGAGCTACAGTTTGTATTTGTTTACAGATGCCTTTTAATAAGTTTCTGTACATATTTTTTTTTGTAGACAACCACAAAGGCGTTGTGGAAGAAATGGACACCCAGCAGCCGTCAGCGTCCGAGGCAGTTCTGGAAGGACAGCAGGAGAAGCCTTTGGACGAGAACGGCCACACTAGCCAGCCTGCAGACAATCTTCAAAGCAGCGAGATCATCTTCAGAGTGGCTGCCAGAGTGGCCCGCAGGAACTGTCTGTTTTCTGAACTCCCAAAGGAAGAGCAAGACTGCATCATTCAAGAACTGAGTACGTGTCAGTGGGACCAAGCGAACAATAAGTGCTTCGCCGATGGAGAACTGCTGGAGAAGATTGTGAAGTCCATCAGGGGAATAATCCTGTCTGAAGTTCAGGAATCCCCATTTTTTTCTGTGATCACTGATAAACTGGTGTCAGTGGAGGACAAGACGTACATTCCTGTTTTTGTCAGGTATGTTGATGATTGCACACCAAAAGTGGAGCTGCTGGGCTACCTGCCCTTTGATGGAAGTTGCGATGCAGATGTTCAAGCCAAAGCTCTCGCAGACGTTCTCACAGAGGAATGGGGACTCCAGATGAGCTTCTGCCGTGGCCAGTCCTTCATGTGTATGGGTGCCAGCAGTCAGAGTCTGAGAAAGTTGTCATTAGACTTTGTGGCCAGTTATCCTCTTGCAGTCTGTACACCTAGTGAGTCCTGTGGACTTGCCTATTGGCTGGCCTCAAGTCTCCATAACGATCCCATCACGAAGGTACTTGGCGTGGTGGAGGACCTGTTACTCTTCTTTGATCAGTCACCAAGACTGCATATTGAGCTCGCTCAGACCATGGAGGGTCTCCTGAACACTCCTCGAGAAGCTCTCGCAGAGGTCCCGGAGACCTGTTGGTCGAGGTGGAAAAAGACGGAGGACTTTTTTGACATTCTGGTGGACATGCTGGAGGGAGTACTCAGTTGCTTGGACTCTGTTAGCAACAACGTTAATGGTTTGTGGAGCAACAGCATGTCGATACATGCCCTGATCCTCTCCACGGCCATCAGGGAGTCTGATTTTGTCATTCCTCTCGTGATCCTGAAGAACGCCTGCGCTCCACTGCGTAACTGCAGCACGGTGTTTCGTTGTGGAAATCCAGCTGATATCATCTGTGAGCTGGAGAAGATACCCCTCATAGTAGAGTCTCTCAGTAAGATGCTGGAGAATGTCGGTCCAGTGCACACTGCCTGGTTTGAGGAGGCGGTACAGCTTGCGGTTAAGGTTGCCGGAGGCTTGTCCTATCAAGAGACAGTTGAGAGCTATGAGTCGCCGGAAGTGGGTTACAGAGAAACGGTCAGCGTACCCGTCCTGAGCGGTCTGATTGAAGAAATGAAGTTTAACTTCTCCGAGTGTCACCTAAAAGCCCTCAAGGTTCTCTCTCTGCTTCCCACTTGCAACCCTCTGCCTATTCTTCCAGAGGCAACAGATAAACTTTACACCATCTATCAGAGTGATCTACCTGATCCAGAAACCGTAGAAGAAAACATAAACACCTGGGCCAGCGCCTGGCAAGAGAAGTATCAAGATACTCAACCTCCGGCCTCAATCTCCGAGACGCTGCTCCATACTGAGGCCAAAAGTCTCCCTAACGTTACGGCTCTTCTCAAGCTTGTGGCTGTGCTACCTAGTATAAGCATGGAGTGTGACTTGATGAAGACCACCCTAAACTCTTTGAGGACCTTGCTTAGGAATGACATCGTCTGCAGGGGCAGCAAGGCCGACACAGTAATGCTGCTGAAGCATCGCCAGGTTCTGCTGACTTTGGAGGAGGTGATTGACAAGTGTATGGAAAATGACCCAGAGAGTCAGGCGTTTCTCACTCAGGTACGATCCGTCCTGTATAATCTGCTACTAGGGGTGGGCGATATGAGAAGATAAAAAATAAATCACACTGTGTCATTCATCGGGAAGTAACGCCTGAAAGTGAAAACATAACTAATGAGTTCGTCCTTAAAAATTATGGTTTAAGAATTGCACTTGTTGGCATTTTTATTGTTTACCATTTAGTTTTTTGTTCTCATTGATTTGTCTTTCTGTATTATCATTAAATATTTATTTAGCTTTAAATAAACACATTGGCAATATTGCACAAACTTTTTAAAATCTGTTCAGAAATGTGATTTGGCCTAAATGCTGTTTAGTTCTTTAGGACTATATATATTTTTTACAAAGGAAAATAGTTTGGTTTGCACTGTTCAGTAACTTGCAGAATAGTAAAAAACAATCTAGTTACAAATATATAGAAATAGCGTGATAAAATTGAAACGAAAAAAAAAAAAAAATCGTGATATGATGTATTGCCCATCTCTATTTGCTACACTTTTAAATACACTAGTAAGAGAGAATACTTTTTAAACTTGTGACCTGTGTTTAAAATTACAGATGAAACAGAATGTCTGCAATATGAGAATCGATAATGGTGAGTTTGATGGTGGACAGCTACATCAAAGTATTTTGTTTTTAATATGTAATGGACTACTGTTAAGCTACTGTTCACCTACAATACTATGCTGTTTTAGAATAGGCTTTAGCTTGAAAAACAAATGTCACTTGACTATATGCATTTCTGTATTAACGAGTAAAAAGTTATATGAGAATCCTCTTCTACTCTACTCTCAAAATATTATAGCTTAGAAGTAACACATTTGGGCTTGAAGTGGAGTCTCTTTATTTTATTTCTTCAGAAATGGTCGGAGTTCCTTCCGAGGAAATACTGATTGAAACCAACGGTTCTGGTGAATCGGAGGACGCAGAAGGTTTGACGCCACTTATCAAAGATGATCATCCTGAAGCAGTTTCCTGTGACATTAGAGGTGAGCAGCAATCTGCAATGCAGCATCCTACGGTTAAAGCATTTCATTTTTCTGTAACCAATGGAGTTTATACAGATGATATGTATATAAGGAGTATATATGTTGTCCAGATTAAACCAGGGGCCAGTTTTTGTGGATTATTTGTTCATTATTCTTTTTTTTTTCTTTCTGTATTTCCAGAATTGAACCCTTCTCCAGCAGATGCTTGTCAGACTCCAGAGGCTAGTGCCATGGAAACCATGCCCTCTATGGCTCCAGAGAGGATACAGGGGTCTCCTCTGGTCAGCATATCTGCCCAGTCAGCAAGTGCAGTTCCAGATGGCACTGAAAGTTCATCTACTGTATGTCCATCTGACCATGCGGCAGGAGGTCAGGGTGCTGCCGAGGAGCCGACAGCCCAGGATGTCCCTACAGAATCCATAACGGCAGATAAGGTTCTCACTGTGGAACTCACAACGGTAGTCCAAGGTGTCACAGCAGAGGTTCTTACAGAAGTGGAAGCACAGGGTGTCCCTACTGAGTCTATGACAACAACAACTGAGGATGTCAAAGAAGCAGTGCAAGATATTGCCACAAACACTGTAACAACAGACGATGCTGTCGCAATGGATCTCACAAAAGAAAGTGTCACAATAGAGGCTACAGCAGAAGTGGCAGCCTCTAGTGACACTGCAGACACTCTACCAGAAGTGGCAGCCCAGGATGTCCCTGAAGAAACCCTCACTGCAGCCAAGGATGTCACAGAAGCAGACTCTGTGGGAACAGTTGTCACTGTGGGTCTCACAACAGCAGTGAAAGGTGTGTCAGCAGAGCCTCCAATAGAAGTGGCAACCCAGAGTAACTCTGCAGAGCCTGTAACAGAACTGGCAGCACAGAATGTCACCATACGGTCAGTTATAGCATCTGAAGTTATCTCTGTGGAGCTTGCGACAGCAGTAGCACAGCGTATTTCCACAGAACCTGCAACAGTAGTGTCCACTATAGACCCTGCACCTCAAGCCCAGATTGTAGCCACAGAGCCTGTTACAGCAGCTGCTGACGTCACCCGGGAACCTTCTGTAACCCAGGGCATCGTCACAGAGACTGTAGTGGACGCAACCCACCAGGATCTCGCCACAGAGCCTGACGCACCCGAGGATGTCTCCATGGAGTTCACAGAAGCGGCACATGGTGCTGCAACAGACCATGCTGAAAATATACACCCTGTAACAAAACCGGCAGCCCAGGATGTCACTACAGGTTCTCCAGTGGCATCTGAGGTTGTCCCGGTGAAGCTTGCTGCAGCCACAGAACCTGAAAAAGAAGTGTCTTCTCAGGATGTCTCCATAGACTCTGTATCTAAAGCGCAGTTTGTAGCCTCAGAATCTGTAACAGCAGCTGCTGATGTCACCCTAGGACTCTCAGCAACACAGGGCACCACCAGAGAGCCTGTACTGGATGCAACAGTCACCACCGAGCCACATGCATCTGAAGAAGAACCCATGGAGTTCACAGAAGCAGCACAAGGTGCTCCTATGCAAGATGAAGACACACTTTCTGTAATGGAACTGGCACCTCAGGATGTTACCACTGCTGTAGCATTGAGGGTTATGTCTGTGGAGCCTGCAGCAGTGAAAGAACAGCAGCATATTTCCACAGAGCCTGTCACAGAAGTGTCCTCTCATGTTGTCACTGTAGACCCTGTATTGCAAACCCAGACTGAAGCCTCAGAGCATGTTACCACAGCTCCTGATGTCACCCTGGAACTCTCAGCAACACAAGGTATCGCCTCAGGGACTGTAGTGGACACAGCTCACCAAGATGTCACCACAGAACCTGATGTATCTGAAGGTGTCCCCATGGAGTTCACAGAAGCAGAACAACCTTCTGTAGGTACACTTCCTGTAACAGCAGTGGCAGCCCAGAGTGTAACCACAGAGCTTGGTACAGGAGCTGAGGAAGTCAGCCCAAAACTCACAGCAGCACAGGGCCTCATGCCAGAGCCTGCAATAGAAGCAGTAGCTGACGGCGTTGCTGTAGTGGCAGAGACTGTTTCAGAATCAAAGAAAGACGCCCAGGATGTATCAGAGGAAACCCCTAATATCAGTAGTTCAAAGGAGCTTGAATCTAATGATCACAATGGTGTCACAGAACCCGTCACAGCAGCCCAGGGGATCACAGTTGAGCCACCTGCACCAGTAGATCAGGTCATAGCCACAGAGTCTGAAATGAAAACTGAAGTTGAGAGTGTTACCGCACACCCGGAGACAGCAGGTGAAGATGTTCCTATGGAGCTCCCAGAAGTACACAAGCCCACTGTAGATCCTGTAACAACCCAGAATGTGACAGCAGCGCTTCAAGGTGAGAAAGTGCCCATGGCGCTCACAGCCACAGGGCCTGTGGTGCAACTGGCAGCCCAGAATGTTGCGATGGAACCCAGAGCACCTCCCTTGGTTGTCAGCTTGGGGCTCTCACAAGCAGCACAGGTAACTGTGACAGCGGAATTTATTGAAGTGGATGTTCAGGAGTTCAACACCGAATCTTTTACATCAACTGACCATGTCCCACTTGGTTTGTTCGATACGACGCATTTTGCCAATAGAGCTGTTGCTAATGTTGCCAGTGAGCATGTAACAACTGAACAAGCCGCTGTCACAGGATCCCTCGCTGCAGCCCCGGGGATCACCGCTGAGCCAGCTGTGGGTGTTCAGGGTGTTAGTATTGATCCCAGACCAGCAGTCCAGGAACACATGGACCTAGTAAAAGAAGGCCAGTGTGTCACTACAGAATGTGTTGCAGCCGAGCCTACTACAGCTCAGAGTGTGACCATGGAGCCTGTAACTTTCACCCAGGTTGACCGTACTAAGCCCATAGTAGTAGCTCAAGATGTGACCCAGAAGCCCACATCAGCAGTAGAGGGTCTTGTCGCTGAAAACACATCAGAAGTTCAAAGCATCTCTACAGAGCCTAGAACAGATATGCAAAATGTCACCACAGAACCAAAAGCAGTAGCTCTGGAAATCCCCACAGAGCCTGGAACACAGCCCAGAGCAGATGTGCAAAATGTCAGCACAGAGTCCACTCTGGATATCCCAACACAGCCTATGATCGTAGCCCAAGCTGTCCCAGCAGCTTACCAGGACAGTGTTCCGACTGTAGAAACCCAAAGTATTTCACTAAAACCCATAACAGCAGTCCCTATAATCACTACAAAGCCTGTGACGCAGTGTGTAACCATGGAGCCCGCAGCGGCAGTCCAAGGTATTTATGTAGGGTCTGTTTTACCAGACCGTCAGAATGGAGAGAGCATTGTAGAAGTCGCCACAGAAGCTGCAGCAGAGGGTGAGGTCATGGAAACCACAGAAGCTCAGCATGCTGCCTCAGAACCCATGGAAATGGCCCAAGCTGTCTCCACAGTTTTAACCCAGGAGGTCACTGTGCACCCTGCCGAAACATCTGCCAAGACCGTGGAACCAGTAGCTACAGTCCAGGATGTAGTCATGGAGCCTGTGATGGAAGCTCAGGACATTATTAGCGTAGCCGTGGCAGAGGATGTCGCGATGGAACCTGTCTCAGACATCCAGGATGTCACCATGGACCCAGAAGTGCCGAATGTCTCCATGCGAGCCACAGAACACAGCGATGTTGTTGGGAAGCCTACATCCGTGACCCAAGACACAGAGTTAAAACCTAAAGTTCAGGACGATACCATTCAAGTTGCACATGGGAATAACACTAGTCAGTCCAAAGTAAATGCTTCAGGTGACTTTAATAAGAGCAACTCTGTAGGTCAAGATAACATAGTTGTCAGTGAAGAAGCTTTCCAGGTGACCAGAACGACTCTAGGCGTCAGTCAAGAGGCGGCAGCACTTCAGAGTAGTGCCGACAATGGTGAGGCTGCAGCTGAGGATGTTGCTAACCAAGCCAAAGTAACAGTTCAAGATCAGTCTACGGTTTCCCAAGACGGTACAAGTCACAATAAAGAAGTCTCACAAGCAGCAGGTCAGGATAAACAACCTCATGATGGCACTGAACCCCATAAAGCGGTTTTGTCTTTCTATGACCGCACCGTTCAAGAGGCCCTTATCAAAGAACATATACATTCAAAGTTCTTTTCTATCACATTTGAACAGCATGTGGACATTGAAGGCCATCCTTATATCCCTGTAGGAATCTGCTATCTGGGCGATCAGTCAATATGTGAGGATATATTGGCTTTTGTCCCCCTTAACAAAGACATTAATGCCTTTGCGGATGCTGTGACAACAACACTTTCAGAAAAGTATGGTTTGAACTTGGCTTTCTGTCGAGGGCAGAGTTTACTGACTGTAGGTGTTGAAGGTGCACAGATGAGAGCAGTGGCATCGTTGTTATCTCAGAGGTACCCACAAGCTGTATGCACCCTCAACTCGTCTGTTTCTCTCAACATGTGGTTGGCCAGGTCGTCTGCCGTCACTGAGATAGCGGACAGCTCCACGTGGGTGGAGAAACTCCTCCGGTGGTTGACAGAGGACGCAGAGAAACTGGCAAAGCTGCAAACCATGGTCGCGTCCCAATTCCAGCAGGACAACAGCAAGCTCTGTGAGCTAAGAAGTAAGCTAACCGGAAGGCAGTGGGAAAGGAGGCATGACATTCTGGAGCTTGCCGTTGAAATTCTTCCACCCATCATGCGCTGTTTGATTGACATGAAGGAAAACAGCGAGGACCAGGCGGAAAAAATACAGGCTTTGAACTTCCTCTGCGTTTTCCAGAACTTCGAGTTCATCCTGTCCATTGTTATAATGAAAAACATCTTGAGCCTCACCAAAAATCTAAGTCAGGGTCTCCAGGGCGGACCTCTAGATTTATACCGAGCTGCGAGCGGCCTACCCGACCTGCTGTCCGCTCTCAAAAATATGACCGTTGCCATTGATGGTCATCTTCAGCCGTGGTTCCAGGAGGCAGTAGAACTAGCATCAAAGCTGAAAATCAATGTTCACCACACGTCACAAGAACCCTTGATTGTGCACTACAGAGAGGTTGTAAGCAAAGGGGCAATAGAACACTTGATCAGTGAGATAAGAGCGCTGTTCTCTGACCAGGTTCTGTCAGCTCTCCGTTGCATGCAGGTTGTGCCTTATGTCATATCTAAGATGGATGGGTGCCTCACGGACATTGACTTTTTCAAGGTATACCAGGATGATCTGCCTGACTGGAGCGCCCTACCGGTGGAGCTTCAGAGGTGGAAGGACAAGTGGCTGGAAAGTATGGCTGCATGCCAACCCTTACCCACTCATGTCCCAGACACCCTTAAGGCCTCGGACATAACGTCTTTCCCCAACATCGCGACGGTTCTCCAGCTTCTCATGGTCCTGCCTTGCTGCAGGACGGAGGGTTTGGTCAGACAAGGAAAGAAGAGTCTGGGTGAGTTCACCCTGCAGCCCCAGAAAACCTTACCTGTGCTGTATCCTTTGTAGAGGATTCTCCTCAACCGCTTGCAGAACTAGCTTTTGATTAGGGTGTCTCATACTGCTGAAGTCCTCAGAGAGTGACCCACTGTATCCACCTTAACTGTTCAAATCTGAGCATAGGTTTCAGTAGGCTTTTTTTTATTAGAGAAATGAATTAGACTTGTACACTTTAAGTATAATCTAATAATTGTATGTTTTGTTATTTTGTTCTGTCTTATCTGTTTTCTTGTTTGTAATGCGGAATAAGAAAGATAAGAAAGAGGACTGCCCAGTGGGACCAATGTCTTGCCAAAAAAAAACCCCCACAAAAACAAAACCAATGCCCTTGGAGGGCTCTAATGCTTTTGTGCCTTTATGCAAAAACACCCTGACTCTTGGAACATGAGGCATAGGATGTCTGAAAAAATGCTTTCAAGCCAGGCTTTTTGGAAGCTTTCCAGCATCTTCAGGAACTCTTTAAGGATTTTCTTTTGTCATGTAAATCCTATAAGATACATGTTGAGCAAGGACACATTTAGGCAAGTTAACCATGTTTAAATAAATAACCCATGAGTTTCAAATGGCTGAATCATGTCACAATGTCATCCCATGGCACACGTCGAGATGCTACGTTCCATTATACTACGTCAATAATGTTTTAATTTGTTTGCAGTTTGATTTAGAGTTGATTTCTGTAAACATTCTCTCCCAGAAGCCCTCCTCATGAAGGAAGCGTTCATATATATTTGACTAAAATAAACAAATAAAAACGATTTAAATGAAATGTTTTGGTTTCCACTTGTTTCAGACTTGAATGGATGTGTATTGTGCAAGCGGCCACCAGATGGCAGGCTTTGCTCAGTAGAGTAAGGGGTTCAGCTGGGGCGTCAGCCCATCTGCCTCGGGTTCTCTTAGGAGCTCTCAGTTTGTGTGAATTCTCTCATTGTTATGTTTTCATTTCCTTGGTGTCCTTTTAACTGTGCTGTAGCCGTTTTGTGTATTGTGACGGCACATTTTGGGGCTTAAACTCTTAAACCTCTTACGTGTCACAGGCTTCGGCTGTGTTATATCTGCTCTCGAGGCACCAAATTAGTCCTTTTAGATCAACAGTCTGTTGTAAGTTCAGCTGCCCTGCTTTAAAGGAAGAAATGCTTTCATATAGCACACATGTAACCCATCTTAGGCTGACCTGCCGAGTCAGGAAATGTCACTGGCTATTTCGGTGATCCCTTTGTGCATCATTATTATCTTTTCATGTCGATTTTCTTGTAATGTTATGTTGAGGTTGTAACACGTAGATTCTTGAATCGGGTCCCTAGAATCGGCTTCATGTAAAGAATGTAATGTGATGCTGACCGCGAATGGAGGCTGAGATTTGTTTGTTTGATTTAACGAAGTTCCTGATGCTTTTGATTCCCAGGGCTGGTCCCAGGTTTGAAAAACCAACAGCTGTACTTATTTTCATTTCGAACATTTATGCCACATTTTTGCCTTCTGTCTTCTGTAAGGCTACATCGACAACATTTTTGAATTTATTTATTCACACAATTGGTTATTTTAAAAGAAACCAGCGATGGTCTAATCAGTTAGGCTGTGTTTTATCCAGAATTAGATGTTTTTCCTTGCAGATATTAACCTGACATTGTTCTTTTTCGGGGTTTGGTTTATACTTGAGCAAGCGATCATGGCTGTTTGCTTAAACTCTATAGAAGTAACATATTGAGTCTTGAAACACGTCCACGGACCCAAATGGTGTCATTGCAGTTTTCTCCTTTACGGCCTGAATGGTTTATTTGTTCGTTTTCAGAAAACCTGGGCATAAATCCTGCTTTGGTCCTCCACTTCCTTCCACAGTCCTCTTTTCTTTCCCCGAGTTAAAGAGAGTTAATGATTAATCCCTTAACTCTGAATGCTTGTTTAGGCTTTTTGTCCTTTGCCTTTTCACAGACGAGGCCTGGCCCCCTGTAGCATGTTGATGATTTGCAGCAAACCCTTAACCCAGGACTCCTAGACTGCAGATCCATCACTGAATATTGTTTTCAGGGCTAGATCTCGAGATCTCACCAAGAAGCCATCCGTCTTCCATTTTCCTGTAATCATGGACCCTGAATCACCTTTGGGGCAATGGCCTTTGATCTTTTAAGGCTTGTCTCTTGTGAGAAAGGCGGTAGGGCAGGTTAGAGTGCTAAGTCATATAAGGCCATTAATAAGACAGGAATGGAGGACTCAGTACCACAAATCGGAGAAGAGCTTATTAATTTGCTTGTGAAGTTCGGCGTTCTTGCCAAAATTAAAAAATATCGTACTTAATTATGTTAAACGTGCGGAAGACCGGACGGTTTACAAGGAGCATCAGCTGATGGACTAATCAAAGTCGTTTATATGAGTACGTTCATTTCCTGTAAACTTGCAGGGATGTTGATTGGGCCTGGATTGTTCAATTGGACTTGCCCCGCATCGGAATGATACATGCATCTTCTCTGGGGACGCATGAAATCCAGAAGAATAGCCGCTTAGATCTGTCTTGAAAACAATTGCTCGTTTGCTGTGCTCCCAGAGGGTTTCAGTGAAGAGCTGGATACTACACAGACAAGCCAGATTCTTGTCCCTCTGTCACCGGCCAATGCGTTTTCCATTCGACTATAGAATTTGCCTCTGGCCCCGCTTTCCAAAAAGCAATAAATTGTTATTTGTGTGATCCTCCAGCCAGATTTCTTTCCATTTTTTTTCCTAAACTCGCAGCGCTGTGATGAACACATGTTCGCATTTAAACATGATAACTAATGGATTTAGGAGTTGAATTCTTCCCTGTTCGAGTCGGCTTAAGTAATCAATCCACACAAATATGATAAGCCTGCGATGATAAAGGCACTTAGCAGAGCGGGCGCACGGCGGATTTAGTTTGTGGAATGTTGCACAAGTGATTCGGGGAGTTTGTTTCCAGTTGCAGGGCCATTCAGCCGAGACCGTATTCACAGTTCTTGTGCCGCATCGTCCGAATCTGAACGCGTGGCCGTTCTCACGGCCTGCGGCTCTTCTTGGCCCGGGTGTCGTTTGACATGGCGGCGATTTCTGAAGCGCCGTGTTTGCGAACGTGGCATTAATTCCTTTCCCGTTTCCTCGCTGCTCTCCAAAAGCACTCGCTCTGAACAACGTTTCTCATCGGCTCGTCCTCTGGAGCATCTTCCTCTGTGATCTTTCCCTGACGATACTCCTGTACTCCCGTCTGTAAGCCGAAACACCGCTGCCCTCTCCCTCCCCTCCAAACAAGGAGCCGATTGTTGATGCTCAAGCTGGTGTGAAAGCAGCATCTCCCCGTGTCCCTGAGGCTCATCCCGTGAGCAAACGGATACATCTCCCCCGAGAGCCTGCTGGCTGGCGGCCGTCCCGTTTGCAGACAGGATTATGTCCCCGGCTTTCCTTTCTGCCGGCTTTCTGCGGAGGAACTTTAATGCAAGAACTGGGCCGATGTTATCAGACTTTTGTGGCAGCCTTTTTTTTGTGGTGGCTTCCTGTCCAAACCCTCTTGTGCAGGCTTTGTGGTTGGATATTAGGCAGTAAAGTGGAGCGCTCAGCTTTGCTGTGCATAATCTCAGGACCGAAAAATGCTCCGGGTTTCTGGTTTCCTGCAGCAGCTGAACTAACCTGATTTTATCGGCTTTTGCAGCGGAATCTTTTCTGTGGAAAGCCCTCTTCTGCCGTATGTACAGGTTTGCCCGGGAAAGCGGGGAAGGTTTTGCGACTTGTGAGCTAGAATTGCTGGTGGATGCAAGAGCAGGTTTTGGTGTGTTGATATAATGTGGTTGGATACTTTTTGGTGGTTGATCCCTGATTCAGTTGTCTCCCAGATCTTCTTGGGATGTCACCCAAGTGTTTGTTAATTTCCAGGCCAAACTGAAGCGTCCTAATTGAAAGCCTGGGCCGGTTTCCTGCCTGAAGCCGTGGCCCGACTCGTGTGTAATCGTGTCCACACAGCATGCCTTTAACTGCACTCTAGAGAGCCAGAGAGAGGCAGAGGGCTTAGCTGGATTTCATTTCAAGGTTTCTGTGCTGAGGGGGGGAAAAGTCCATCCACAGACTCCCACCAACAAATGCTACATTTGTTTCACGTTATTCCGATGTCAAGTGCTTTGAGCGGATCTGGAACCGCTGGGTTTTATGTTGGCTGCAGGTAAAACTAGACCTTTAACATCGAGATCCACTGGGTTGCATGTACTCGGATGGCATTAATCTAGAGGTTTTATAGAGGGTCGATCTGCGTTTCCCTCTTCCTCTGTGTGCCATGGATCTAACCGAGCCGCTTCGAAGAGGGACGGGAGATTAATACGCCTGTAAGAATTCCTGAGATAACTCCACGTATTTTTTTTCCCTTCGAATTCAAGAGCTTTAGGGATGTGTGTCCCCTGATTAATTCGGGTTCCTTATGAAAAGCCGTGCTCTCTTGAGCCGGGTGGGTTTGAATGAGGCTCCGTCCGAGCTGTGGGGGGTAAGTGGGATTACCTCGTGATTTGGAGTGATTGGGTTACCGCTCTGGCAGCCTTTTCTCTGCACAGCTTTGCTTTCAGGCCAGAGTATAGATCCCCCGACCCTAATAACCAAACCACTGTTCTGATTTCTCCCCTCTAATCCCGCTGAAGGCTATTGATCAAACACAGATGTGGCGGCACAATTTATCTATTCTTCTGTCCCTCACACTTTTTGCCCTTTAAATCTACACGGCATTAGTAGGTCAGCGGCGGTCCCCACCCAGATCTGCCCAGTCAGTGTCTCTGCCGCCGCATTCCCGCAGTGATTCGTGTTCCCTGTGTGTTTCTTTTGCCACAGCGGTGATGAAGGAAAATAACTGGTTCAGTTTCATCGATGTTCTGACACTCCCCTGATTTCTGACTGTTGTCTTTGTGATCTACATCTTTTCTTGCTTCTCCTGAAATCTTGATTCTCCTTATATCTGAGTATAAACCGGGATAAGACTCGATCAGAGAAACCTCTATTAGTCCCACATGTGGGAAATTTACATCGTCATGGCAGAAAGTGGACAGAACAAAGGAAAGAGCAGCGAAAACAATAGAAAAGTACAGAATACAGTCCATCTAGAAAAATAAATATGGATGTGTGTTTTGAAAAATGTGTATATAATTACATATATATATAAATGTTTATATAATTATATAAAAGTTTACATAATTATATATATATATAAAAATGTGTCTAGAAATTTATATATAAATGTGTATAGAATTGTTATTGATTGATGATGTTATTGTTCAGCGTCCTTGAGCTTGGGAAAGGCGCTATACAAATTTAACCTCTTCTTCTTCTTATTATTATTATTATATAAAAGTGTATAGAATTATACATGTGTATAGAATATTATATATATATATATAGTTATAAATGTGTATAGAATATTATATATATATATAGTTATGTGTATAGAATATTATATATATAGTTATAAATGTGTATAGAATATTATATATATATATATATATAGTTATAAATGTGTATAGAATATTATATATATATATATATAGTTATAGTTGTGTATAGAATATTATATATATATATATATAGTTATAAATGTGTATAGAATATTATATATATATAGTTGTGTATAGAATATTATATATATATATATAGTTATAGTTGTGTATAGAATATGTATAGAATTATAAATATATGTGTTTGTATATATATGTGTGTGTGTGTAAAGTTAGATAAGTATCTGTATGTTTATGTGTAGAGTGTGAATATATACAGATAAGAAAACTGTGGATGTATAAATAAACACAGATCCACAGTGGAGTGACAGGCAGCAGAAGAACTGCACATTCCTAAATTGCGTATTTCACCCAATAATAATATTCCACCCCAAAAATTGCACGTTGTATTAGAAAATTGGACCTAAAAAGTGGTATAATGCAGTGGTTCTCCTCCCTCTCAACATTAAGGCCCGCCTGTCTGTCACAGCATGTTGCCGAGGCCCTCTTGGCCACATTAGATGATATTAATTAACCAATTGTGGACTGATTTTTAGATTCACGGCCCAATCAAAAGCCCACGGCCCGGTGGGTGAGAAACCCGGCTATGATGTACACGGTGGTGTGATCTGCGTTAACTTGTAGCTTGAAACGCCCTCAGACTCCACACATGGCCGGTAGTCTGCCTTTGGTGTGGGCGGGCTGTAAATTTTGAGTTTTTCTTTTTAAAAAAAAAAAAAAAACAAGAAGAAATTGCTTTGAAGAGCAGTAGGTGTCCCGCCATGATGACACTGTGTATCTCCTCGGCATCCCCCTTCTAAACAGACCCCTTGGCAGATGGGTTGGGTCTTTGATCTTCCTGTTTGGGAAACATTCAAATGCTCTCGACTGTTCCAACACACACACACACACACACACACACACACACACACACTCACACACACAGGACTTAGGTTTAATTTTTGCTGCGGTTTAAATTTTCTCCCATGTCCGACTCTGGCTCATGAACAAGCCTCCATTGTTTTGCTTCTTACACTTCCTTGTCTCTCCCACCTATTTTATCATTCACAAGTGGCGAGATCAAACGCCGCGCAGGAGGAACACGGCACTGCCAGGCCAGCGACTGCTCTGTGTGTGTGTGAGAGAGATGTCAGAAGACAAGAACAGTATGGGCATGAATAGATAAACATAAAACTTAATCTCTGTGAATATTGCTTCCAGCCGCACCAGAAAGAGGAAAAAAAAAAGATTACTTTTCTACATTTTCTCACATCAGTTTAATCGAAAACATGAAGCGAGACGTGGAGTTAGAACCACATAAACCTACGGGTTTATCACCCACTGTCACAACTGCAGCACTCCGGCGTCCGCCTCGTGGGCAGGACAGATTCAGTGGAGAGCGGATTAATCCTGAGACTCAAACCTGTTGCTACGGAACAGTGAAAGTAACACGTCACAACTAACGAGTTCATTAATAAGTGTGTTCTAATAGGCCCTCTGGCCCTCGAAGGGTTAACCCCGCCGGCCTTTGTGTTCGTCACTGAGACCTCAGAACGGCCCGGAACGACCAGGAGGACCATGTTTTCTGTACCTCGGGACGAGTCACCTGTGTGTCACTGAAGTCTGCATGAGATGTTTTTTGAAGTCCCGCCCATCTGCCACATGAAAGGCTCCTCCGGCCTCAAAGAGGAGACAGAAAACTACACTCCAACAAATGGCCGCTTCTGAGGAGCAGCTCCAGACCGGCCTCTGAAGACTCGGAATTAGACGCCGAGCGTTTTTTCTGCAGCTTCTCCTGCTGAGAGCCATTCTCTCTGCTCTTCTTGTGTTTTCACAACACGAGAGGCCTGAGAACACACACACACACACACACACACACAGCTTTCACTCACTTTTTAATGTCACACGCAGGTTTGTTTTTATATACTAATGTCAGGGCAGTGCCATTCATGTATTACTCCTATATATATATAAAGTGTGGATGTGTTATATATGCGTATATATATATATATGTATGTACTTACATGTAATACATATGGGACATATATATATATATATATGTGTGTGTGTGTGTGTGTGTGTGCGCCTGTGTAGTAATGTGTCCCATATGTATTATATGTAAATACTTGTATGAAATGATAACAATGTCCTATGTCTATTATGTACATCTGCACTGTTGGAAAAACCATGTACTTCCAATAATGTAGCTCTAAAGGGGAAAAGAAAACAGCTTTAAATGTAAGTTACTATAAGAAGACAGTGTAAAGCACAGCTGTTATTTTAACAATAATAAAAACAACAGAATAGGTGAAACGGAGTATCTGACGGGTCCCATATGTGTGTGTGTGTGTGTCTCTTTGTCATAAGAAAATCTCTCGATTCTAATCTCCAACTAAAAAATGGGGGGTTTTCAGCTTTTTAAAAACGAGGCAGATAAAGTTGGGAGCACTTTTGTCCTAAAAATGTATGAAAACTTTCACACACACACACACACACACACACACACACACACACACACACACACTGAAGCGACCACGGCCCTCGGTCTGGCCGTGTGTCAGCGTTTCGTACAAAGAAAGAATGGAGGAGAGAAAGAAGGGAGACTAATGAGAGATCGGAATAATGTAAATACAAACAAAGCAATCAAAGGCAGTGAGCGGGACGTCGGCTTCACTGTTTCAGGCCTGACAGCGTTTATACATTCCTTATCAAAATACAGCACTTCCTCCCAAATTAGAAACGTTTACACTCAGGCGTTCGAGACTCGCGCTCTGCGGCCTGTTTGTTTCAGGACGCTCTTCAGCGGAGGAGCGATTCTCAACGTCTCCGAGGGACCACCAGCACCCCCGGCCCCCCAGGCCCGGCCCCCCTAGCCCCGGCCCCCCCCCAGCCATCTATTAAATAAACTGGGGCAGCGTTTTGTTTCTGCAGCCGTAATGATGTATTTCCTCTCAG
>JBBPDE010000034.1:14222436-14241169 GCA_037974605.1 Nannopetersius ansorgii | reverse complement strand
TGTGTGTGTGTGTGTGTGTGTGTGTGTGAGAGAGAGAGAGTGAGTGACAGAGAGAGAGAGAGAGAGAGAGAGAGAGAGAGAGAGAGATGAAACTGATGAAACTGATATGTAGCCTATAGGGCATAATATCAGAATTAGAAACCTTTATTGAAACTGCTTATACTTTGAGTGCACACACACACAAAGACAAGAACAATATAAAATATAAAATAAAGTAAATATTCTCAAGAAAATACTAGCAGACTATGCTATATCCACAAAATGCTGTGATCAGTAAGAGAGGTGGATATAAATACTATATATATAAATAAATCAAATTACTGCTGTATTTTACTAGCCAATATAAATAGTGGTTTGGAGCTTTCAATATACTAACTCCATTATTGCACAAAATAGTGACCTATATAGTGATATTGCACAGGATTAGACTTTGCATCTGCAGATACGATGTTGCATGTGATAATAACAATTTAGCACACAATAAGAAATCGCAGAGAATGTACTATTAACAGTACAAATAACAACTATGCAATAAATACACATAAATAAAATTCTGTCTGCCCCTACAAAAATGGCTTTTGTAGGTTTACTGTCTGACTTAAGCTGGGGAGAAAAAAAAGAGGATAAAATTGCTACACTAGCATCAGTTAATTCATAATGTAATACAAAAGCAGACTGAACCACGTAGAGCATGCATTTTTTTATACCAGGGCTTAGTTCTTTTACTGCAAGGGAATAAAATGTGCTGGAAACAAAGAAAAAAAAATCTTTATATGTATTATTAATGTTGGACAACACATGAATGGTCAGTTTCTAACCACAGAGCCACTCTTGGGGGGATGCTTTTGCAGGTGTGTCATTTTCAACCTTGTAACAGTAAAAGTAAAGTGCCCCCCTATAGCCATTGGTGAACACACCACAGCACACAGTGTGAACAATGTCAAATTCTTTCTCAGCATTTAAGCCATTCAGTGAAGCAATGGGTTGCCAACAAAAAGGGGCTCAAGGGGACCTCAGTGATGCCACTGGCAGTCCTGAGCCACCAGTAACCTGAGTTAAAAATTCAGCGACACCAGTACACCCACAGCAGCACCACACACACATAACACACAAAAACACACACACTACATGCCAACTGTCATGTCAATCTCACAAGTTGATGAAGTCTGTTCTACATCTATATCATGGATCTGCAAGGCAGATATTTTGGGCCAGCCTTATGTTTTCCTGTACAGCTTGGTGGATGAATCAAGGTTTCCATCACATTCTTTCACACAAAAAAACAAGCAGCTGTAAAAAGGTCAGCACATTCCCAGAGCTGCCAACAGGGTCTTAAAAAGGGCCGTTTGCTGTGGAATGTAAGCAATTTCTGCATTCTTTAATGTTGGAGGATGTTATTAACCGCCACAGAATTATAACAAAAAAATCAAATTAAAATGATCAATTCTTTGCATATTCTGCCCTACACTAAATGGACAAGTCAAGGAAACTAAACAGGAGAAGATTTACAGTTGATCAGGGATATACAGAAACCCTCAGTTTTACACAGAGCAAGAGTCCCGGATCAGGGGTTATTCCCAAGAAACCATTCACAGCGCTGCGGTGTCCCAATACATTTGTCCCGCGACCTCTGAGTTGCATATGTCGACGGGGAAAGCACTCAGACACTTCAAACTCCACAGTTCACTTGATCTCCTGGAGACCTTTCCAACGAGCCCTCATTTGTATTTTTAACCCGAGTAGATCAGAGGTTACTCCCCGAAAACCGTTCACCTCGCCATGGTGTCCCAATACTTTTGTCTTGCAACCTTCCGAGTTGCATATCTCAGCAGGGAATTTAAATGAAAAAAGGTGAACCGGGTTACCGGGTTACCTTTACATTTTCTTTAAGGGTAATGCATTAAGCTGATTTAAAATGACATTAAAGTTTTCTGAGAGCATAATTGGAGGCATATATAGGGTTTACACTATAAAAATAGCGAGGGGTTACTGTAAATGAAATCCTTGGTAGATCCTTTTCCAATTTTTTTTTTCATTTAATGAACTGTAGTGCCATAGGTCAATGTATTTTTAAGGCATTTCTTGCCAAATGCATGAAGTCAAAGTAACCTTGTCTGAAGAATATCTCCCATGCTTCATAGTAAAATTTGAGTTTTAGGACAGCCTTTAATACCTAAAACTAGTTTCAAAAACTGGAAAGAAAGTGAAATGTGGTCTCACGATTCTGGCAGATGAACAAAAACGCGGCGAGGCACTTCATCTGTCCGTCATCTGGAGTTGATGATTGCCGGAGCTGTAGATCATCCAAAGTCTTCTCTAGAACCAAATCCAAATACTCACAAGTTTCCTCAACACTGACAAGTGGGGCTGACTCACTGTATCTGATACAGGCTTATTGTATGTGTTGAAAAGGGGGAGTACAAAGAAACAGTGTAATATTTCTTTCATGAGTATCAGGTACCGCCTACCCTAACACAGCACAATGGAAAATGAATGCAATCTTCTGAAGGGAAATTTCATATCTTGTATGATGCTTAAATATTAAAATAATGTTATTGGCCCAAAACGTAATATACGGCCTAAAGCATTATATACTACACTTTATTGTGGTTTGGACTCTCATTCATCATTGGGGCAAATTTGAAACAACATAGCCCAAGACCGTTAAAAAATTCTTTGTAGCACTTAAGATGATCTGAATACCACATTTGGGAAATGGGGCACTGAGTATCAGTTTCAGTTCAAGACAATGAAATAGGCAAAGATCCTCATTCTATCCAGTGAACAAACAGATTTTATAAATGTGTAGTCATCTGGAAAACTTTGTTTATGTTGTTTTATGTATGAACATACATGTATTTTGTTGGTATATTATATAACAAAAAGGAGGTGCACTGGGCACTGACAACACAAAAGTAAATGCTCCTTATACTCACATGTGAACACACCACAGCACACAGTGCAAAATTCTTCTCTGTATTTAACCTATTCACAGCACCTGGGGAGCAGTGTTAGGGGGCAGTACCTTGCTCAATGGTACCTCAATGGTGCTACTGGCAGTCCTGGGATTCGGACCCATGGCCTTCTGATCGCACAGGCATCTCCCTTACCATCAGCTGCCCAAAATTATTTTGATATGTATATTACAATGGTATGGTTTAAAAGACACTACAGAGCTGTGCAGTGCTTTCGTTTTTAAGTAAACCAGGTTCAAATACACACAGCAGTCTTGCCATGTTCTTATGTTCCAACAGAACTGTTTAATCCAAAATGTTTGACAGCAGTTGGATAGATACACTATATAGACAAAAGTATTGGGACATTTCTGTTTTTCAGGGTTTGAGCTAGGCCCCTTACTTCCAGTGAAGGGTGGTCACATTTTAAACAACACTGTGCTTCCAACTTTGTGGACACAGTTTGGGGAAAAACCTTTTCTGTTCCAGCATGACTCTGCCCCAGTGCACAAAGCAAGGTCCATAAAGACATGGTGAGTTTTGTGTGATAGAACTTGACTGACCCGCAGAGCCCTAACCTCAACCGCATCCAACAACTTTGGGATGAACTGATTGCAAGACTTCATAAATGCTCTGCAGAATAAATAAACACAAATTCCCACAGAAACACTCGAAAATCTTGAGGAAAGCTATTATAGTTGCAAAATGGCGTGGGGCAACTCAATTTTAAAGTCGTTGAATAAAATGGCATTAAAGTTACCGTTGGTCGGTATTGTTGGCCGGCGTCCCAATACACATAGTACATTTCTCAGTGTGCTCGGCAGAGGGCACAGGCACCCTAAATCCTGCGTCACACAGATGAAGAAGTCGAACGCGAGGTGGTGTGCCATTATTCGCCCCATTACTTCTCCTGCACCCTTAACTTCCTACCATGCTCTGATTGGGTAACTCGAAGGACCCTTTTCCATCCCAGCTGTCAACGGTTACTAGGGGCAGCAAATGTGTTGTTGATATGCCTGAATCTGCACAGCGCTTAACTCTACCACGAAAATGAAGCTTACACCTGAAAATACACCAGGCCCCTTAATTTAAATTAAGCGACCATTCATTTGTGAACCGATGCCTTAATTTTACCTTAAAAGAGGATTAAAGGCATGACTGTGAAACCCCTTAAACGATTCATTCAAGAGGTTTCGTTATTTAAGGGGCAAATTTGAAAACGTAAGGGGAAAATTCAGTAGTTTGGGTTTGGTTTCGTAGTGTAGGAGTCAGCATAACGTTGTTACGGACCCTTTGATTGCCTGCTGAACTAAATCTACCTTTAATTTCAATGTGTGCCTTCTGCTACAGTTTGTGTTTAGGCAAATTTGTACGTACAGTAAGATCGTTGTTTGAAACCATCCATCATAAAACATCTGAAGATATTCATACAAAACTGGACACCATCTCTTAATGCTCAGCTCCTATTCAATGATATATTTTGTATTGTTTTATTCATCCGTTCATTTATTTTAAGATACCAATTCCGATGTTGTCTTTGTTTTTCCCGCCACCTTGACTAAATTGGTTGCATTTAAAGTGGGAAATTTTTGATGGTAATCCCAGTTTTAAATTCTCTCTTTCATAGTAACTTACTGAATCTTCACGACAGTGATGGTGAATGGAACCAGTCGTTAGAAGCATATAGTGGCCCTGAAAACTACAGCACATGAAGTTATAATAAGAAATGGGACACTGTTTAAAATACACAGATCACCACTTTTTATAGAAACTTTTTGATAGAAAAGTATCTTTTGTAATTCAAATAATATATCAGGCGAACGCCCCAGCCGCTCAAAGGATCCGGGTGCAATTTGTGGATGGGAGGGCGTTTGTTAGTGTAACACCCCGGTGGCCGCGTTTGTGTTCCTTTTTATTTCTGATAGACGGAGAAACAAGGAGCTCAAACCATGGAGGAATCTAAAAATAAAGAGAAAAAACAGACCGAAAAGACGGAGGAGAAGGAGAAGCAGCCCGCAGGGAAGGATAAAGAGAAGAAAGAGGACCAGGAGCTGGTGAGGGAGGGAGAAAATGTGTCTCGGCTCGCTTTTTGCCTGAGTCACTCCCTGAGAAAACCCAGAGAAAACTGCAGTTTATAACCATAACTAAGCATCTCAACTCTAATTTAAGTAGCTTAGACGGATTACCTTCTTTTAAAAACTTTACGTTTGTACAATTTATGGTCTAAATGTCTCGGAAGACCGTTTTAGACGTTAGCTAGCGACGTTAGCCACTTGGTATAGCAGACTCTGTATTACCTGTACACAAACAAATTAACATAAGATAAAATAAACTCTTATTAGTCCCGCAATTGGGGAAATTGGATTTGCAGCGACAGATAGTGGACAGTATAACGTTACAATAGAAGAGCTGCAAAAACAATAGATTAAAAGCAATACATCAGTATAATAAGAACTACACTATACAAATATCAAATATAATAACGTAAAATAAAATATTAGAAAATATAAACAAACAAGTTGTTCTTGTATTATGAGCCAAAATCGTCTTTTAAGGTTTCCTGCCGTGGTACACCATGCACTTTACAGTCTTTGGACAGGTTTTAAGACCTGTAAATAGTAACACTATAAAATTAATAATGTCGTCTTGTCTCTTTGAAGAACATAACATTAAATATTCTTAAACCCCAAACATTGCAAATTGTGTGCAGTATCGTTTAAAATGACCACTGCTGAGTCACTCTGGGAAAATCGTCATCAAATGCTTAGATTGTCATTATATTCCTTATTTTATTATTATTATTCTAAGTAACTAATTTTTTCAAACAAAATTCTTGTGAGAAACAACACAGGCCAGTTTTATCTTGAAAGACGTGAGGTAAACATTACATTAGCTTTATGAGCATTGACATACTTTTTTAAGCAACATTTCCAAATAGGTTGTGAGATGTATACCTTGAATTATGTCTAACTTGTTTGCACGCATGGCTCTTACATACATAGCTTGGCCTGCTAAAGCTAGTGACAGCAGTATAGAAGCAGCTAAACGAAAGGTACTCTATATGGGTAAAAAAGTATTGGGACCCCTAACCATTACATCAGCAGGGATTTTAATGCCATTTTATGCAAACATATAGACTTTAATATGGACTTGGTCCCCCCTTTGCAGCTATAATAGCTTCCACTCTTCTGAGAATTCTGTAGAGCATTTATGAGTCTGGACTAGAAGGCTTGGCTCACAATCTCCGTTCCACTTCATCCTAAGGGTGTCGGATGGGGTTGAAATCAGGGCTCTGTGAGGGCAAGTCAAATTCTTCCACACTGACCTCATTCAACCATGGCTTTATGGAGCTTGCTTTGTGCACTGGGCCACGGCCATGCCAGAATAAAAAAGGTTCTTCCCACGAAATTGAAAGCATGGTGTTGTCCAAAATATATTGGTGTGCTGATGCATTAAGATTGCTCCTCACTGAAAGTGGGGGGCCATCTGAGCTCAGTATTTAAGAGGTCCAAATACTTTTGTCCATGTCATTTATAATGTGTTTTAGGAAGATTTGCACTTCTCTTGTACCTCATTTTCCAAATCAGTTACTTTAAGGTGACCATCCAGGGTTTAACCTGGTAAGACCAGATTTTCATAGTTATTAAACAGTGATCCACCTGTTTTCTGCTGGTTCGACTCTTCCTATCGCAAGGCTTGGGATTGAGATAGTAAGGTGGAGCAAGAGGACAAGAATCTGGCAGTTCAGTTAGAACCTCAGAAGCTATTTCTTTGTGGATATCTTTCTGACAGTGTTTTGTGCTTTCTAGTCAGAGGAGGACAAGCAGCTGCAAGAAGAATTGGAACTGATGGTTGAGAGACTTGGTGTGAGTATGGACTCTTTGGAGCAAATGTTTCCAGAGATTTTTTCCCCACCTTAACTTAATTGGATGGCTTGCATTTAAAGTGGGATTGTACTTGATTTTCTCAGTTTCTGCATGATCCAGTCTTAAGAGGTACACAGTAAGTCTGTTACTTGTTTGTTTGGGGTAAAATTCTTTCTTCTAGAGAGAGTCTGTGCTGAACCAAATGTCAAAAGCATATAATGGCCCTGAAAACCACAATCATAACAGAATTAGAATCTGATATGTTTCTGATATAATTGCCTTGAAAACCACAGGATAATATATATATAATATATAATATAGGATATTATTATAGATTTTGTCCTAAGGCTTGACAGAGAGGTACATAAAGGGGTATGGCAGAATAGTAGCCAAAGAGCTGTTTTGCAAGAGTTATTAGTATTCGTGCTATCAGAGTTACACAAAAACTCCGACATGGAGGTTCTGTGATCATCAAGTAGTTTAAATGGCTATATGTGCGCTGTGTGCATCACAACTCCTGGTTCACCACAGTAAAAGTAGCTGGGAAGTTGTTAAGTTCGTCTGCCATTAATCATTTTAAGCAGAAAAAATCTGGATTTTTACATTTCCTAGTTAAATATAGATTTTTCTGGCATACAGTGCTGATCATAAATGTAATAGATGTTTAGACAAGGTATATTACAATTTTCATATTCTCTCTTTCACTTTTTTTCCCCCACTTTATTCTTTCACTTTCTGTCTTTCAGGAAAAGGATACGTCCCTTTACCAGCCCGCTCTTGAGGAGTTGCGTCGACAGATTCGTTCCTCTACAACCTCCATGACATCTGTGCCCAAGCCTTTAAAATTTCTGCGACCACAGTACGGCAAGCTCAAAGAAATCTTTGAAGCGATGGCTCCTGGAGAGAACAAGGTGCGTGCGTGCATGCATTCAACAGTTATGTATGTGGTAGGGATGTGCATGGGAACTAGTTGATTCAGGTGAAAGCATTTGACTTCTGAAAGCTCAGTATTCAAACAAATCATGGGGTGCAACTCCAAGCACGAGACCTGCTGCATCTTGGGAAATTGGAGTTACAAATGATTTAACAAAGTGGAATGAAACCCAGAATTGCAGTAATTGCCTAAAAGCTTGCAGTATGGTATTTAGAAGACGTTGTTTTTTTTCTTCTATCCTCAGCGTTTCTGTGCTGACGTCGTGTCTGTTCTTGCCATGACGATGAGCGGTGAGCGGGAATGTCTGAAGTACCGTCTGTTGGGCTCCCAGGAGGAACTGGCCTCCTGGGGCCATGAATACGTCAGGTAAACATCGACATATTCACTTTTAACACCATACATATGTCATAGTAACATCATAAGCATTATACATATTAATAAGTAAATGTTGCTATCAGAAAGAAATATTAATATTTGTGTTCTTGCGATTGGGTTATCGCATGTGTGTAGGCACCTTGCAGGAGAAGTTGCTAAAGAGTGGCAAGAAATAGAAGAGGGTGATAAGGCACAGCAGGAGACTCTGCTGAAGTTGGTGAAAGAGATTGTGCCCTATAACATGGCCCACAACGCCGAGCATGAGGCCTGCGACCTGCTCATGGAGATTGAACGTCTCGACATGCTGGAGATGTACATAGATGAAAATGCTTACGCTAAAGTCTGCCTCTACCTTACCAGGTCTCTCCATCGCTCTCTTTTTTATAAGTAGCTTTTTAATTCTAACAGTTGTTGAAGTCTTTTCCCTTTAATTTACTTTTCTTAAATATTTCTTTGTGTTTTAATTTGAAAAATTCTGCTCTCTAGTTGTGTAAGTTATGTTCCTGAGCCAGAGAACTCTGCTCTGCTGAAGTGCGCGCTGAACATCTTCCGAAAGTTCAGCCGCTACCCAGAAGCCCTCAGGCTGGCGCTAATGCTCAATGATGTGGAACTGGTGGAGAACATTTTCACCTCCTGCAAAGACATGTAAGACATAATTATAGTTCTGCATTCTACGCTAATAGATAGTAAAGATTTTACTGGAATAAGAATTTATTTTCTTGGTGGCACTGTAGTATGATGTTTCCTCTGCTCTGTGACATTTTGCTGTAATTGAAAAAGCACACAAGGTGACCTGAAATGAATGTCCTAGAGCATCAGTTGTCATGGTGATGTAGCCCAGTAAAAGATCTTGGAGAAAACCTAGGACTGAAGTTTGAATTTGTAAGCCCAGAATTCTGTCTGGTGTGTTGTTACGCCTATGTATAATTGCGCTTATTCTTTTTGTATGTAGCGTGGTTCAGAAGGAGATGGCATTCATGTTGGGCAGACACGGCATGTTTCTGGAGTTGAATGAAGATGTGGAGGATTATGAGGATCTGACAGAGATCATGTCCAACGTGCAGCTCAACAGCAACTTCCTCGCTCTCGCTCGTGAGGTGAGCACACGTTTTTCTTACATTTTTCTTTTTAGATCAGATCGAAAAGTGAAGGCTTGCTGTTGTTGAGTGTGATGTGTATTGGCTGTTGCTTTCTTCACACAGCTGGATATCATGGAGCCCAAAGTGCCAGATGACATTTACAAAACCCACTTGGAGAACAACCGTAAGACCTCTTTTTAATTTTTCTACTTTCTTTCTCTCACTTGTTCTTTCTGTATTTGAGAATGTATCTCTTTTGTTTGTGCTTTTTTAAAAAAAAAAAAAAATTATTCCAATCTCACACCAATATTGTACTTTTTCTCTTTTCTGTCAGGATTTGGTGGCAGTGGATCTCAGGTGGATTCTGCTCGTATGAACCTGGCATCCTCGTTTGTGAATGGATTTGTAAATGCAGCATTTGGACAAGATAAGCTGCTGACAGAGGATGGCAACAAATGGTTGTATAAGAACAAGGACCATGGTAAGGGTCATACAGGAAGTCTACTGCACACCTACCATGTAGAATGCCAGGGTGGTTGATAAGGTTGTCTCTTGGCTTCATTTTTATGAAACTTAAGAGGGTTGTGTAGGGTAATAAGTAGGTTTTGTCTTTGTGTGTAGGAATGCTAAGTGCTGCTGCATCTTTGGGTATGATCTTGCTGTGGGATGTGGATGGAGGTCTGACTCAGATCGACAAATATCTCTACTCCTCTGAAGACTACATCAAGGTGTGAACACTGACCCTGTTCACCATCACACCACCTGCCCTCAGCTTTGTTTTGCAACTGCTGTTCCAACAGTTTTCTCTCTTTCTCTGTAGTCTGGTGCTTTGTTGGCTTGCGGTATAGTGAACTCTGGAGTGCGTAATGAATGTGACCCAGCTTTGGCCCTTCTGTCCGACTATGTCCTCCACAACAGCAACGTTATGCGGATAGGAGCCATCTTTGGGTAAAGCGCACATTTGCATTCTGGTTGTCTCTGTATGTCCATAGATCTCTGCTGTCAGTTACATTGCATCATTTTAAAAATGATCTTTCACTTCAGTTTAAATAGCTTCCTTACAGTGATCTGTTGGCATAAAAAAATGAATTTAAACATTTTATTTCATGGTCCATGGAGCCTACCGCAGTTTAGCAGTGACCTTTAGAATAAGGCACAACACTGGACATCAGAAACTGAAATCTTTACATATTAGTCCTGAAGGCACAGTGACCAAATGGGATGTTTAATTCTAAGGGATATAGTGAAGTTGAATAGTTGTCATGGAAGACTAAATGAACACTCAGGCCTAAGGACAAAACATTAAATATAAACACCCCTTTAATATCTGGGGTTTTTTTTGTTTGTTTGTTTACGTAGGCTGGGTCTGGCCTATGCAGGTTCTAACAGAGAGGATGTCCTATCTCTGCTGCTGCCAGTTATGGGAGATTCCAAATCCAGTATGGAGGTGGGTCTGGCCCTTTCTTTCTTTCTTTTTTTATTACATGTTGAAAAGGCTGGAATGTACTGTGTTACTGTGTTAGTTTATCCCCCCTTGCATCTGGTTGCATCAGTGCCTTTGAAATGAAACTGTAAAACTTTTATGCTTGCTGTCGTATCCGTAGGTTGCAGGTGTGACTGCGTTGGCCTGTGGGATGATTGCTGTGGGCTCCTGTAACGGTGACGTTACTTCCACCATCCTGCAGACCATCATGGAGAAGAATGAGCAAGAGTTGAAAGACACATACGCTCGCTGGCTCCCCCTTGGTCTTGGTCTCAACCACCTTGGTAAAAGCAGTACACCCATACCAAGGAGAAAATAGTGTTTAGCATTAAGACATGAATTATGACTATTGATGATTATGACTATTAAATGTTGGTTGAACGTCTGTTTGTTTCTGTATGTGTTTGGAAAACTAACAGCAACAGGGAAACAGCAGGCTTTCACTTACGGATTTTCCAGCCAATAGATACAGACATTCTTTTTTACTGAAGTGTGTGTGCGTGCGTGTGTGTGTGTGTGTGTGTCCAGGAAAAGGAGAGGCGATTGAGACCACTCTGGCAGCTTTGCAGGTTGTCTCAGAACCTTTCCGTAGCTTCGCAAACACACTTGTGGACATCTGTGCTTATGCAGGTAAGAGTTTTCCACTATGCACTCAACAGTTGCAAGTACTCTGTGCTGATTACGAAATGCTTATTCAGGTAAAAGGTTTGTACCGTGCACTGAAAACATTTGCAAATACTCAGTGCTGATTACTAAATGCTGATATCAAAAATAATTCCTATGTTTACCTCTCTCTCTCTCTTTTTCAGGGTCTGGTAATGTTCTGAAGGTGCAGCAGTTGTTGCATATTTGCAGTGAGCATTATGACAACACAAAGGATAAAGAGGAAGACAAAGACAAGAAGGACAAAAAGGACAAGGAGAAGAAAGAAAGTGCAGCAGATATGGGCTCTCACCAGGTGAGTATGAGTGAAGTGGGGTGTCAGTTCTGTGGTTTTTCCACACATTACCCTCATTAGCTGCAGCTGCATCTTTTTGTCAATATACTAAAGTCATGCTCTAAATGGAAACACAACACAAGGTTTTATTTGTGCTCTCTTCTGCAGGGTGTGGCAGTGCTGGGTATTGCACTCATCGCTATGGGAGAGGAGATTGGATCTGAGATGGCACTGCGTACATTTGGTCACCTGGTTAGTTCTTTTCAAAAAAAATTTTGTTCAGCACTCAATGTTAAGGTCCACTAGGATGAGGCCCTTTAAGACAAAAGCCTTTTGAAAAGAAGCTGTTTATTTTTGTTTGCTTAGTACCTTAACTAGTTTTTAGATGTTGCTACTTCCTTTCATTCGTCCCCATCTTTGGTTCTGCTGACTCAAATGGCTTTATTTGCATTAATTGTTATTAGGTTTTGGCAAATGCTTAATGATTATTAGAGTTGACCTAGACTTGACACTGACATAAATAGATGTCTTGAATGCTGTTTAATTTGACAGTTACCAAGTTTTAATTATACATCTCTTTATCTCTTCAGCTCCGTTATGGGGAGCCCACTCTGCGCAGGGCAGTGCCGTTAGCATTAGCTCTAATCTCCGTTTCCAACCCCAGACTCAACATTCTGGATACACTTAGTAAGTTCTCCCATGATGCTGACCCCGAAGTGTCCCACAACTCGATCTTTGCCATGGGCATGGTGGGCAGCGGTGAGTACCTTTTTTAAAGTTTGTATTTATGAGTCTATCCCTCTGGCAAAATTTATGGTATTATCATTTACAGGATGTTCACCCATCTCTTTGCACTTCATAGCAAGTAAAGCAAAGTAGTATTTGTTTAATAGTGGGCTTTTTGGCTTCATAAACATATCGCAGACTAGATTAAATTATTTTGATTAGTAAGTAGAAAAATGGAATCAGTTAATGAAGGGGGGGGGGGGACATGAAATCAGTGTGGTACAAATTCTGTTTTCATCTAAGGTGCTAAATTCTGTTTAGAGTAAAAAGTTTCAGCTCGTCTGTGTCAGGAGACTTTTTATTTCACAAACCTGGGAAATTACCACGATATTGCTCATGTTTGATTTCCACTTTCCAAATATGGACCTCTGTTTACCATGTAAGGTGATGCTACACAATCACACCATTTCCCAGAGAGTTTAACATTAGAAATGTTAACATTTGATTTATTGTAAAAAGTCTCTCTTGTAATGTATCAGAACTTTTGTGCCTTTGCATACTCTTCTAATTTACTGTTTCTGCTTCACTACAAAGTATTTTGACCCTACTAGCCTTATGTTTAGTGTACAATAGGTCGGGTGTACTCTTGCATTGCGTGCATTGACTGTTGAGGGGGTGATTGCTATTTCCTTTGGTTCTTTCCCAGCAACAGTTCCAGCATCATCTCCTTGACCAGTGAACATACTTGATTCATCACTGAATTACACTTTAATCCAATCATCTCCATGACTGCTTCTCTTTAACTCACTGTAACTTTATTTTCTTTCGTTTAGGAGTCCATGTTAACCAGGTTACTGTTTTGAAAATGTGTTCATACCAGTCCACCAGAGTGTCAGAGCTGTGTGGTTCCAGTCAATTTACACTTTGCTGCTGCATCAAAGTAATGGTCACTTTCCTGTCCGCAGGCACCAATAATGCACGTCTGGCTGCCATGCTGCGACAGCTGGCTCAGTACCATGCCAAGGACCCTAATAACCTGTTCATGGTCAGACTTGCGCAGGTGAGAAATGTCTTTTGGCCGCTTAGAATAGCGGTGCACAACTACAATCCGGGTTCAGCCCAGTTTGACAATTCTTGATCGATGAATTAAATGTGGTGTATGTTCAGGGAAATTACCAAACCATGCTCCAGGACTGCTGTCCCCTTCCCAGCACTCTAAAGACCTATATGTGGATTTACTGTCCTCACTCCCACTCATGTCCCACTGTCCTCATTTCTTACTCATGACTGGGTGAGTGTCTGTTTACTTTAACATGTTTCTGTTCTCCCAGGGTCTTACACATTTAGGGAAAGGAACGTTGACCTTATGTCCGTACCACAGCGACAGGCAGCTAATGAGTCAGGTGGCAGTTGCTGGACTCCTCACAGTCCTAGTGTCTTTCCTCGACGTCAAAAATAGTAAGAATGTGCTCCTTTCCTCTTTCTCTCCAATTCACCTCCTTTTTCAAACTTTTTCAGCTTTGTTGGCAGCTAATTGACTACTTTGGCATGATTTTAAATGGGTTTGAATTGAGGTTTGATACAATTTGGTAATTATCATGCTACATCATATCCACAAATCCTGTCCTTAATTCATAGAAGTACAGCTTAGACTGGAGTGATGTGGCATCTGTATTAAGATAAGTGTTTGGTATTTTGTCATAGATTTGTAGTGTTTAGCACAGCTCTTACTAAAACCTGACAATAAGATTGCAGTGTCTATTGCCATGCAGGCAGAAATTGGGTTCACTTTGGTGCCCTTTTTAAATGACGGAAACAGAAGCAAGTGATCTGATAAACAGAGGTTTAAAATGTCAGATAGACTTTGTCTTAGGGAAGAACATAATACACTATAAAAAAAATTATGGTCCATTTCATTTTTTTTGTCACAGACAAGATAAATTGAGCAGTAAATGTCAGTGAATTTCTTTATTCTTCTCTGCAGTAATCTTGGGAAAATCTCACTACGTCCTGTACGGCCTTGTAGCAGCGATGCAGCCTCGCATGCTTGTCACGTTCGACGAGGAGCTCAGGCCGCTCCCAGTGTCAGTCCGTGTGGGACAGGTGCGTGTTTATATAAACTAGTGCTGAGTAACACAAGCCCCCTTCGGTATGACATTTATAATGTGTTCTGGTAAAGTTCCCTCACTGGTATTTAACATCACTGCAAAACAGGGTCCAGAAACCCAGGTTCTACATATTTGTTAAGCGTTTCAGAGCTATTTTTCTCACCAGGGGCTTAGTAAATATTAATAATACTTTTTTTTTTTTATCTATATCACAAGTATCACTCATTGCACATGTGGTTTATTTAATATATTTAGCTCAGTATTGTGAATGGTGTCAGAAACGTTCTTTGGTTTACTGTGGTACTATGAGGCTAATGTAGCTGATGGAAATGGTATACTGCTTGTCTAATTCATCTGCCTCACACTCTCACTCTCACTCTTTTAGGCTGTGGATGTGGTAGGACAGGCAGGCAAACCCAAAGCGATCACAGGCTTTCAGACACACACCACACCAGTACTGCTGGCTCATGGGGAGAGAGCAGAGCTGGCCACTGAGGAGTACATCCCTGTCACCCCCATACTGGAGGGCTTCGTCATCCTGCGCAAAAACCCCAACTATGACGCCTAGGCTCAAACACACTAGTTGAGTGTTTCCCAGTTCTGGTCATTGTGTACTTGTACACTGCACACTCATGTTTTTCCAACTTCTGACACACTTCACACTTGACTCAACTCCTCAGCTAAACAAACAGTGCTTTATGAGGTTGTAATGACTTGTATTGCAGGGAGGGGAAAATGTCGAATTTGTGTTATAAACTTGTTCTTACCTGCCCCCAGTTTAGAAGTTCCTCTTCCTCCACCCTACTTCTCTTAACCTAGAACTATAGGATTGGTCTTGACAAATTTGCTTCTTTTGTAACATCCCACAACAAGAGGTTTTTTCTCTCTCTCTCTCTCCCACTATTCAAGCTTTTCTCCTCCTTTTATAAGTAGAGGATGAAGAGATGATTTGTGTTCAAATAAAGATAATTATTTCTTTTTTTGTTGGTTTTGTTATATTTTATTGTAAAAGGGCGAGACATAAAAAATAAATGGAAAAAATGGTCTGCTTGTTGTTCATCTTTAAGTATTTATGATAAAGTCCAACCACTATGTTTAAATAAGTGCAAGGATTTTTTTAGATTCTGTTAGGGTTTTTAAAACATTTATACATGTGACTTTTTTATGCCTACATGAATAATTATGTTCTGGTTTGCTCCCCCTGTATTAGTGTTTTTATATTCTTGCCCTGCACAATTATTTCATTTAGCAATTTTTTTTTGTAAGAGTTTTTATATTTCATATCTCATTTAATGTCCTAATTGGATTCTGACAAACAGCATGCAGTAGTTCACCTTTTTGTAACTTGGGTCCGGTCAGAACCGGTTCTTAGAGCACTGTTCTGACCATGTCTTTCTTGAAAAGGATGACTTAATGGTATAAAGGGATATATAACACTAAGAGACTGCTCTGACCTGTTAATATGTGAACTCCACCTGACCTTGAAATGTGTTGGGATATCTGCACTAAGGTGTTAGCAGTAGATCCTTTAAGTGAGTAAAGTGACCGTTTGTCATTGGTTAAAATGCTGCAGCACCTGGGGAGCAGTGTGTGGGTGGTATCTTTCTAATGCATACCTCAGAGATGCCACTAGCAGTCCTGGGATTCAAACCTGTCACAGGGCCAACTCCCTAATGAATTGATGCCCATTACACACTTCATATATGTGTTGGGATGGAGGGCCTCCATGGATCAGAGTTTTTTTTGTCCAGTAAATCCCACAGATACAGATTCAAAACTACATAAACTTCAGAAGTGCTTTACCCACTCGACCTCACCAATATCTACAAATTAGTACACCCCACATTTCCTCTCCTTTTGAGCAGGTTTTATTTAGGTGTCTATACACAATATGCCAGAAACTGTGTTGTCAGTATGATAGCGTTTGTGAGGCATTTTTAAAAACAAAAAGTGATTACCTGTCTCAAATACCTCTACTCCCTACGAGGGAATAAAAAGAAAGGCCCTTTAAACCAAGTAGTGCAAGATATGTATAACGCACTATAGGGACAAAAGTATTGGGACATATTGATTATCGAATTCAGGTGCTCCCCTACGTCCCGTGAAGGGCAGTCTTAATGCTTCAGCACACAAAGACATTTGACAACTCCATGCTTCTAACTTTGTGGGTAAGAACCTTTTCTATTCCATAATGACAGGTCGGATGAGTTTGGTGTGGAAGAACTTGAGTGGCCGCACAGCGCCCCGACTCCAATCCCATTTAACACTTTTCTGATGAACTGGATTGCAAGTCAGGGGTTCTTGTCCAACATCGGTGCCTGAACTCAGAAATGCTCTACAGAATAAATGGACACACATTCCCAAGAAAACACTCCAAAATCTTGTGGAAAACCTTTCAAGAAGAGCAGAAGCTGTAATAGCTGCAATGAGGGGATATGAGCTACATAAATACAGGCAATCTTTCTAGTCAACAGGATCACCGATCTAGAATTCGTTTTGTGACAACAATCACAATAAATACATAGGTATCTGATTCATGTTAAAAGTCTAGTTCGTTTTACAGCTTACAGTCGGTAAAACTATATCCTGAACCACATTCCCCAGTCCCTTAGGCTCATTTTCAAGCTAAAGAAATGCAATTTGAACTCCAAACATGATGGAGTGAGTGACTGACCATTTCTGGGGTATGAGAATTTTTTTTTTTGCACAACTGTTCCTTCCAGCGTGTGTTCTTGCTGATGTGTTTATAGTCTTTTAACCTTTCAATGTAATCTTTGACTGAGTAAAATTCATATAATTGTGGCGAGCTGGTGGGAACACTACCTGTGTGAACTCTGTTGGGGCCATGTGGGGTTAATTCAAGGGTATTGGTGGCGTGATGTGCACCTGCAGCTCATCCCCATTTTGGCAGGTTTTCTGTGTGTCTAGGGGGGTGGTGCTTAGCACAGTGAGATAGTTGGGAGTTAGAGAGAAGTCATGTTGGAGAGTGTTTTGTGCTTGGTGCTGTTTTGGTGAAAATAAAGGCAAAGAAAATCAAGTTCCCTGCGTGTCGACTCACCTCCTTCCACTGCTATTCACATAGTATACATTTTTAAAAATAGATTTTAAAAAAAGTCTGAGAAAATGACATGCTTTGTGTAAAGCACCCTGAAACCCATCATAATAATGTTAGGTTTTAGGTTTTCACCAAAGACCTGGTCTGAGTGGTGGACCCCAGCAACACTATTACCAACTCTACCTTCATAATACCGTCTCAGTGTCACTACTAGGCTGAGAGTGGTCCTCCCCTTAAATAATATCTGGTCATCAGTGGTCCTATGGTGATCTCATTCCATTGATGGAGAAGGTAGAGAGGGGCTACAGTCAGAAATGTTACCTACCTTATGTTATCTCAGTAAATTCTCTGATGAGTGTAGGTACATAGGAGTTTTTCTCTAATAAACAACTTAAAAGTCAATATTATTTAAAATGAACCTTTACATTTATCTTACATACAGGGGACATGTTTTGTGGCTGTTTTGTATTTTGTTCTGGCTATATAAGCCACATTTACAGTATAATTTATATACAAAAACTAGTCCGTATTATATCATATTAATATAGTTTCTCTGCATTGTACATTATATAGTGTAGTACTTTAAGCACTACAATAAAACATTACATTCAGAACTTGACATAAAAAAGAAGAATTATGTTAACCATCAAGTGGCATCGACTTCTCTGAGCTAGGAGCTATCTGGAATGGACCAGCACACAGTGGAAATGTGCATTGTGGTCAGATGAATTAATGTGCATTGTGGTCAGATGAATTAATGTGCTTTGTGGTCAGATGCCCTGTGTGCCAGACCAAAGATAAAAAAGGAGCATCCAGCCTGTTATCAGAATAAAGTCCAAAAGTCACTTGTGTTAAGGGGTTTCCTTAGCAAAGGTAATGTATACTTTTTTGGTGGAAGCATTAAAGCTGAAAAGTTTTTATGGGATTGTCCATGTACTTTTCAACATAGTTGCATGCCTAAAATGCAGAAATAGATTAAGTTGTCCAGACAAAACATGAAATATCTTGGACTCATATTGTCTGCAATGAAATAAAAGTCAAAGATACCGGATCAGAATGGTGTATGATTGTATAAGTATACTGGATCAATATGATTATGTCAGTATTCTGGATCAGAGTGGTGTATGATTGTCAGTATTCTGGATCAGAGTGGTGTATGATTATGTCAGTATTCTGGATCAGAGTGGTGTATGATTATGTCAGTATTCTGGATCAG
>JBBPDE010000034.1:14167749-14179847 GCA_037974605.1 Nannopetersius ansorgii | reverse complement strand
ACTGGGTACAGAACCTGAGGAGCGTTGTCATTCTGGTCTTGGATTTTAATTGTTACTGTCACGTTACTGCTGAGTGGCGGGGAGCCTCCATCCTGCGCTTTTATGCAGAAATGGAACTCCTTTAACTGCTCATAGTCGAAAGAGCGCACAGCATGAATGACTCCACTCTCAGCACCGACAGACACATATGAAGAAACAGGAACCCCATTAACAGTGCTGTCTTCCAAGATGTAAGAAACACGAGCATTCTGGTTCGAGTCAGCGTCATTGGCCTTCACTGTGAATACAGAGAGACTTGGTGTGTTATTTTCGACCACAAATGCCTCGTAGTTACTTTTCTCAAAGACAGGAGCATTATCATTTACATCTAAAATGTATAAACGGATAGATACGCTACTGGAGAGTGAGGGCACGCCCTCATCAGAGCACATCACAGTAATGTTGTGCTCAGCGTCTCTCTCCCGGTCCAATTCCTGCTCTGTGCGCAGACTGAAGAAATTATTAGACTGCATATTCACAGAAAATGGAACGTTATCACTGATAGTGCAGTGAACTTGGCCATTTGTACTTGAGTCTGGGTCATTTACTTTTATCATGGCAACAACGGTGTTAAGTTTGGACTCCTCTGAAATTGAAGTAGACATAGAAATTATGTCAATAATTGGTTTGTTGTCGTTAACATCCAACACGTCAATAATTACCTTACACGAGTCAGAGAGTCCTCCCTGGTCCCTAGCCTGAATATCAAGCTGATAATAGTTGGATTTTTCATAGTCAATTTTCCCGGTTAATATAATTTCTCCACTGTGTTGACACACAGTAAATATTTCGGTCACAGATCTGTCAGCTGCTTCAGAAATGTAATATGACACATAACTATTAGATCCTTCATCTGCATCAGAAGCGCTTACGGTTATCAAATTGCTACCCTTTGGAGCATTTTCAGTTACTGTGGCCTTATACACCTTTTGCGTAAAGACAGGAGCATTATCATTTACATCTAAAATATTTACACGTATATTCATTGTGCTCGATAGCCGTGGTTCTCCTCCATCATACGCTGTCAGCACTAAATTAAGTCGACCGTCGTTTTCTCGGTCAAGAGACTTCTGCAAAACCATCTCAGCTATTTTTCCCACATCAGACTGCTCGTCTAAAACAAAATTATCCGTGGGATTCAGCGAGTAGCTTCGGAGGTCGTTGATTCCCACGTCCGGATCCACCGATCTCCCAAGCACGAATCTGGCCCCCACCGCTGTTGATTCACTGATTTCAAACAAAATTTCGTTCTTTTGGAAAACCGGAGCGTTATCGTTTATATCCTTGATTTCGACCGTAACAGAATATAGTTCCATGGGGTTTTCCAGAATCATTTGGCGATGTAAAGCGCACGGGGTTGTTTTTGCGCAAAGAGACTCGCGATCAATTCTTTCTTTGATGAACAGGAATCCATTTTCTCTGTTCAGTTCGATGAATTCGGTGCTGTCGCCTGTATAGATTCGGGCTTTTCCGGACTTGAGTCTTTTTAAATCCAAACCCAGATCCTGGGCGATATTTCCAATCACCGAACCATTCGCCATTTCCTCCTGTATGGAATAAGAAATCTGCCCGGACGTGATGCGAGAACAAAAGAGTACAAAGAGCAGCGTTGCATGCCACGGTGGAGGAACGGGCGCTTTCATATTCAATGGGCCCATCTTCAATTTTAGCATCAACGAGACTGATGAAATAAAACAAAAATCTACCCAGCAAATCAATTTTACTACTACGTCCTGTACATTCTGTCTGCGAGAAAGGACTGCCATCCTATTTTTTCTGGGGGAAGGTTCAAACAGTTCGCCCTTAATCCAGTCAAACTCTGTTAAAGAGCGTCACTGTGAGGAAAATACAGGAACTACAAAAACTGAAAAGTAATTAAATAATTCATGTACGAATACCGATGGATTACTCAAAATGTAAACAATACAGATATATTAAAAAAAATAATAATAAATAATAAAATAATCAGTATATCAGAGACTATTGCGTGACTGTAATCTGGTGCAATTTGTTATTTATAAAACAGAAATGTGCTACAATGCGTTATTTTACATATTAACCACAAGAAATGTTAATATGGACAATTTGTATAAAATAATATTATTTAGCAAAATTTACTGTGCTATAAAAAGTTTCCAAAGCAGGCATGTCTGTGTTCAGCGAAAGCACAGCTCGTTAACATTTCAAACTGTCTGTCGCTGTCCAGAAACCAAAGTGCTGAAAAGTCCTGACACTCACACCGAATATGGAAGTGCTGTGACTGAACATGATTTAATGTTCTTTTGACTTCGTTTTCAAACAATCTAAAGCAAAGCCATTGCATTAAGGCCCGTCATCACACACTTGAATCATGTGAATCCATTTTAAAACATTTTCTTGGGTTCACTGTCACTGTCAGGTTGCTTTAGTTCATGCCCTGCAAATAAACTGAAAACTCCACATGTTTTGACAAAAACAGCGATTTGTAACATAGTTATCTGTTGACAACAGTCTAAAATAAAAAAAATTATAATGGACTTTCTTTAAAGCACCAAGACACATGAGTTACAATTATATGAGCCTTAGTACATGTACACACACAAACAAAATTGTTTGTACTCTCCCGTTACAGAAAGAAAAACCCACAATGGTCACTAAAATAATTTGAAACTGACAAAAGGAATAATACATAACAATTTACTAAAAATGAACAGAATGAAAATAAGACATTGCTTTTCAGTTGTGGTCTAACAGAATTATTCTAAAAAACAAACTAATAAATCTGGCCTGGAAAAAATGATGGTACCCCTAACTTAATATTTTGTTGGACAACCTTTTGAGGCAATCACTGCAATCAAGCGATTTCTGTTACTCTCAATGAAACTTCTGCACCTGTCAATGGGTATTTTGGCCCACTCTTCAAGAGCAAACTGTTCCAGCTGTCTCAGGTTTGAAGGGTGCCTTCTCCAGAATGCATGTTTCAGGTCCTTCCACAGATGTTTGATAGGATTTACATCCGGGCTCATAGAAGGTCACTTCAGAATAGCCCAATGTTTTATTCTTAACTAGTCTTGGGTGTTTTATCTGTGTGTTGTGGGTCATTTTTTTGTTGGAGGACCCATGACCTGTGACCGAGACTAAGCTTTCTGATGCTGGGCAGCACATTTTGCTCCAGAATGACTTAATAGTCTTGAGATTTCATTGTACTTTGCCCAGATTCATAACTCCCTGTGGCAGACACAGTAAAGCAGCCCCATAACATACCTTTTTTTTGCATCTATGAACATAGAGCTGATGTAACTTGCCAAAAAGCTCTAGTTTTGTCTCATCAGTCCAAAGGGCATTCTCAAAGAAGCTTTGTGGTTTTCAACATGCATTTTGTCAACTTCCAGTCTCGCTTTTTTATGATTTGATTTCAACAGTGGTGTCCTCCTTGAATATGCTTGTCTATAATTTTCTTTTTAATCTCTTGAGACAATTCTCTCCTTCTCTGTCTGTGGTCCATGTTCACTGTGGTACACACCACAATACCAAACAGCACAGTGACTACTTTACAACCTTTAAATAGGCAGAATGACTGATTGCAAGTTTGATGCTAATAACAGAACACACCTTAGTTTAACTTATCCCTCTAGTCAAATTATATTCAGTCTTGTCTATGGATACCATCATTTTTGTCCAGGCCAGTTTCATTAGGTTGTTTTTTAAGAAAAAAAAATGTTAGAGCACAATTCAATAGCAATGCCTGATTTTCATTTGATAATTTTCTATAAATGTTGTAGTATTCCTTTTGTCAGTTTCAATTTATTTCAGTGACCATTGTAGGTTTTTCTCTCTGTAACAGAAGAGTACCAAAAATTTTGTTGGCGTGTGTATAGGACTTTAAATTATTGCAGAATGTTTAAGGTTTTCCAGTATAATCCCATGCCTTACCAAATCTGGAGAATCAGGGTCTTCCAGAAGATTATTTTCCTTCATTGCAGGCTGCAGAGTCTCTGAAAAGCTCCGGTCAATGACCAACATATTATGTCCAACAAGTGTAGAATATTTACAGTCACTTTTTCTCGGGTTAGTCGTCATACAAGTATCATAATTGTACATATGCGGCAGAGTTCCAGTAACTCCTGTGTCTGCATAACCGGGTGGATAGTACGGAATAACTGGGAGACTGGACTGATAGAAGATACGAGACTGCTTCCATCTGTAGATCTTTACTGAAATTATAACTACTACAGTTGTGATGAAAAGGAATGAAACAGCAGCCAGTGCTAAAACTAAATAAAAAGTCAGGTTATGGTTGTATTCTTCGCTGTGCGTAAAGTCAGAGAACTCTGAGAGCACTTCAGGGAAACTGTCTGCTAAAGCTAAATTGATGTTAACTACAGCTGAGCGAGATGGCTGTCCGTTATCCTCCACAACAACAACTAGTTTCTGTTTCACAGCATCTTTATCATTGACCAGACGCATAGTCCGTATCTCTCCATTCTGTGGGCCCACATCAAACAGCGCCCTGTCTGTGGCTTTCTGTAGTTTGTAGGAGAGCCAGGCATTCTGTCCAGAGTCTACATCAACAGCCACCACTTTGGTGACAAGATAGCCAACATTTGCTGCACGAGACACAATCTCAGCCACCAGAGAGCCACCAGTCTGTACTGGGTACAGAACCTGAGGAGCGTTGTCATTCTGGTCTTGGATTTTAATTGTTACTGTCACGTTACTGCTGAGTGGAGGGGAGCCTCCATCCAGGGCTTTTACATGGAAATAGAACTCCTTTAACTGCTCATAGTCGAAAGAGCGCACAGCATGAATGACTCCACTGGCAGCATCAACCGACACATATGATGAAACAGGAGCTCCATTAACAGTACTGTCTTCTAAAATGTAAGAAACACGAGCATTCAGGTTCGAGTCTGCGTCTCTGGCCTTCACTATGAATACAGAGAGACCTGGTGTGTTGTTCTCGACCACAAATGCCTCGTAGTTGCTTTTCTCAAAGACAGGAGCATTATCATTCACATCCGAAATCTGTAAACGGAGTGAAACGTTGCTGGAGAGTGAGGGCACTCCATCATCAAAGCACATCACAGTGATGTTGTACTCAGCATCTTTCTCCCGGTCCAATTCCTGCTGTGTGTGCAGACTAAAGAAATTATTAGACTGCATATTCACAGACAATGGAACATTTTCACTAACGGTGCAGCGAACTTGGCCATTTGCACCTGAGTCCGGGTCATTTACTTTTATCATGGTGACAACAGTGTTAGGTTTGGAATCCTCAGATATAAAACTGGACATAGAAATGATGTCAATAGTTGGTATGTTGTCATTAACATCCAGCACGTCAATGATTACTTTGCACATGTCAGAAAGTCCTCCCTGGTCTCTAACCTGAATATCGAGCTGATAATTGTTTGATTTTTCATAATCTATCTGGTCACTCAGTGTTATATCTCCACTTTCTTTGTGCAGAGTAAACAGGTCAGCCACGGAACTGTCAACTGCGTCTGAAATATAATATGACAGATGACTATTATAGCCTTCATCTGCATCAGAAGCGCTTACTGTTGTCAGCTTTGTACCCTTTGGTGCATTTTCTATCACTGTGGCTTTGTATACTCTTTGCGTAAAAAGAGGAGCATTGTCATTAGCATCCAATACATTTATTTGTATATTCATTGTGCTCGATAGCCGTGGTTCTCCTCCATCAAACGCTGTCAACAACAAATTAAGTAGACTTTCTTTTTCTCGATCAAGAGGTTTCTTTAAAACAATTTCTACATTCTTCTCTCCGCCTGATTCGTTTTCTAAAACAAAATTATTGGTGGGGCTTAGCGAGTAGCTTCGAAGGCCGTTTATTCCTATGTCCGGGTCTACCGCTCTTCCCAGCACGAATCTGGCCCCCACCGCTGCTGATTCACTGATCTCAAACCGAATTTCTTTTTTCTGGAAAACCGGAGCGTTGTCGTTTATGTCCTTGATTTCGACAGTAACGGAATATAGTTCCATGGGGTTTTCCAGAATCATCTGGAGATGCAGAGCGCACGGGGTTGTTTTTGCGCAAAGAGACTCGCGATCAATTCTTTCTTTGACGAACAAGAATCCCTTTTCTCTGTTCAGTTCGACGAATTCAGCGCTGTCACCTGTATAGATTCGGGCGTTTCCGGACTTGAGTCTTTTTAAATCCAAACCCAGATCCTGAGCGATATTTCCAATCATCGAGATTTTCTCCATTTCCTCCGGTATGGAATAAGAGATTTGGCCGGACGCGATACCAGAACAAAAGAGCACGAAGAGCAGCTTTGTGTTCCACGGTGGAGAAACGAACGATTTCATATTTAATGGTCCCGTTTCACGTAGAGTTTAAATATCGACTGGATCGGTTCAATGAATCAGAAATCTTAATTTGCTACACAGCGAAACAACTTTACGACGACAGCGTGTAAAGACTGTCTGCGACAGAGGATTGCCTTCCTATGCTTTCCTGATAAAATGAGATGATGTGGGGTGGTTTCTGCATTTTTCTTCGCGGCCTGATGAACAGCGGCCCTCAGAGTCAAAAATAAGAACTACACCTCAACAGCAACTGAATAATTTATGTTGTGTATTTTAAACAGTAGTAAAATCTTCCCTCAGATACAACAGATTTTATATTCATCAAAGTAAAGAATCACAGACTGAAAAAAACTTCATTTTACTTTCTACACGTTTTCACGGCTCTTGAACTTTTTTAATCAATGGGTGAATATGAATAAAAAATACAGATAGCAGGCAAACATGATTGTAAGTACTCTTTCTGAAAGCACAAACGTACGAAAAGCATTTAAACAAAGCATGTAGAAATGAGCTACATCTCTTTGAAATCCATGCTTTTCATATGGGTGGGTTATTTATTGTGTGTGATCAAATGTCTTAGGTGTAAATGAAATGTTTTTGCTAATAACACCTGCTATTGTTTAAAATTAATTACAAACTTCTATCCATGTATAATGATGCATTTAAAGTAATATGTTGGTCAAAGAATGCAACACCTACAGCATAACTCTCAACCTCCGATTACACAACAGCACATAAAGACTTTTGGAGAAATTCACTCATATTATTAAGTTCAATTCATTGTTTGGGTAAGGTGGAATTTATAAAGTAAGTAAAGCATGTACCCCAGTGTTCTGGCAAGCGCAATATGTATTTACTGACGTTGTATGTAAAATGTGTAAACACATATGCCACCACACGGAACAGTGAAGGCAGAAGTAAATAAACATGAAAAACATTACTCGAGGTCTTACAGAACTGATTCAGCACTTATGATGGACAGTAAATTCCAGAAAATAACCATTTAAACCAGAAATTTTCTAAAATAAAATAATTAACTTACTATATTTATGCATTCCCTCACCATTTCTAAGAATTTGTCTGACAAAACGCTTACTGAACCTTACAGCGCTGTCCATAACACAGTACTGAAAACTGCTGGCAAAGAATATCCAACAAAAAAATGAACATTTATAAATTCACCTATCAAGATAACACTAAACTGAACGAATGGTGACTGGACAGGTCCTTTTTAAGTTAATTTCTCAGAAGGACCAAAAGACACTAAAAACAAAATCATGTCACATGTCATTTGAGACAATGACCATTGTTAAAAGCGCTATATAAATAAAATTGAATTGAATTGAATTGAATTGTCCTTACCAATTCTGGGGAGTGTGGATCATCCAAGAAGTCATTATTCTTCGTTTTGTGCTGCAGAGTCTCTGCAAAACTTTGGTCGACCACTAAGACACTCTGACCACCAAGTGTAGAATATTTACAGTCACTTTTCCTTGAATTGGTCGTCATATAAGTATCATGGCAATACATGTGAGGCAGAGTTCCAGTAACTCCTGTATCTGCATAACCGGGTGGATAATACGGAATAACTGGGAGATTGGACTGATAGAAGATACGAGATTGTCTCCATCTGTAAATCTTTACTGAGATCATAACTACTACAGTTGTGATGAAAAGGAATGAAACAGCAGCCAGAGCTAAAACTAAATAAAATGTTAGGTTATAGTTGTATTCTTTGCTGTGCATTAAGTCAGAGAACTCCGAGAGCACTTCAGGGAAACTGTCCGCTACAGCTACATTGATGTTAACCACAGCTGAGCGAGATGGCTGTCCGTTATCCTCCACAACAACAGTGAGCTTCTGTTTCACAGTATCTTTATCAGTGACCTGGCGCACAGTCCGTATCTCTCCATTCTGTGGGCCCACTTCAAACAGCGCCCTCTCTGTGGCTTTCTGGAGTTTGTAGGAGAGCCAGGCGTTCTGTCCAGAGTCCACATCAACAGCCACCACTTTGGTGACAAGATAGCCAACATCTGCTGTACGAGGAACAATCTCAGCCACCAGAGAGCCTGTCTGCACTGGGTACAGAACCTGAGGAGCGTTGTCATTCTGGTCTTGGATTTTAATCTTTACTGTCACATTACTGCTGAGTGGAGGGGAGCCTCCATCCTGCGCTTTTATGCAGAAATGGAACTCCCGTAACTGCTCATAGTCGAAAGAGCGCACAGCATGAATGACTCCACTGTCAGCACCGACAGACACATATGAAGAAACAGGAACCCCATTAACAGTGCTGTCTTCTAAAATGTAAGACACACGAGCATTCTGGTTCGAGTCTGCATCACTGGCCTTCACTGTGAATACAGAGAGATCTGGTGTGTTATTCTCAATCACAAACACTTCGTAATTACTCCTCTCAAAAACAGGAGCGTTATCATTCACATCTGAAATGTGTAAACGTAGTGAAACGGTGCTGGAGAGTGAGGGCACTCCCTCATCAGAGCATATTACAGTAATATTGTACTCAGCGTCTCTCTCCCTATCCAGTTCCCTGTCTGTGCCCAGGCTGAAGATATTACTGGATGGTGTCGTGATAGTAAAAGGAACGTTTTCACTGATACTACACTGAACCTGTCCATTTGCCTCAGAGTCTGGGTCATTTACATTCAGTATAGCAATGACAGTGCCAGGCTTAGACTCCTCGGTTAGAATATCTGAACGAGACAAGATGTTGATGGTCGGTTTGTTATCATTTTCGTCAATTACGTCAATCTTGAGTTTACACGAGTCTGAAAGCCCACCTTGATCTCGAGCTTGAATATTTAGTTGATAATGACTTGCTTTTTCGTAGTCAATTTGACCATTTAAGAACACTTTTCCACTCTGTCGATGAATTACAAAAATATTGTTCAGATCTATCTTACTTGAGATATAATATGAAATTAAACCGTTTGACCCTTCATCTTTGTCAGTGGCAAGGACATGTGTTAATTCAAAGCCTTTTGGTGCATTTTCAGTCACTGTTGCCTTATATATTTTCTGACTGAAGACAGGAGCGTTGTCATTAATATCTAAAACAATTACGTGTATTTGAACGGTTCCAGACATGCGTGGTTCGCCTCCATCAGAAGCGGTCAGAGTCAAGGAAAGCTGGCTCTGGATTTCGCGGTCTAAAGGTCTTTGTAGCACAATTTCCACGTTCTTTTCTCCATCCGTTTGACCCTGAAGCTGTAAAACAAAATTATCCGTCGGTTCGAGGGAGTAAGTGAGCAGGCCGTTAACTCCAACGTCAAAATCAACCGCATTCTCGAGCGTGAATCTAGCCCCTGCCGCGGCTAACTCGCTTATTTCGAACGTAATTTCATTTCTTTCGAAGTACGGAGCGTTATCATTTATGTCAATAATTTCAACAGTAGTTTTATATAACTCCATAGGATTCTCCAGAATAATCTGAGGATGCAGAGCGCAGGGAGTCATTTTTGCACAAAGAACCTCACGGTCTATTTTCTCTTTGACAACAAGCAGCCCTGTTTCTTTTTTCAGCTCGATATATTCCAGGTCGTCTCCCGTGTAGATGCGCACATTCCTTGATTTTAGTGCTTTTAAATCCAACCCCAAATCCTGAGCAATATTTCCAATTGTCGACCCTTTCGCAGCTTCTTCGTGAATCGAGTAAGTAAGCCCGCATGCCGAGTAAGAAGAGAAGACTGTGCCAAAAAACACCGTGTACCACATCGTTGCTGCGTTCATTTTTGGCGACAGAAGTGCTGATAACTAACGAGGATCTAAACTGTCAGCATATGCCTGATTTGGCCTATTTCGCGAACAAAAGGACGCGGGTATTCCGCAATTACTCTTTATGTGACGTGAGATCCTTTGAGATATTTCTAAGTGTAAAGGGAGGGTTTGCGATTCAAGCACAAAAATCCTTTCGTAGATAAATAGCGGCCCTATGAGTCCATACTGAGGAACTACAAAAGATGAAAAAATACAAAAGAAGCGAAGATACAGCAGAATCGTGTGAATCATGCGAAGTGCAGAGGAAATAAGACAAATAGAAAAAAAAAATCTTACATACATATTAAACCATTTAATTGTACATAATATATGTACACGTATAATATGTGTGTGTTTCCTATAGAATGAAACATATGTAATGTAAGGAAACGGTACAGTCATGTGTAAAATAAAACTCTTTTATGGCTTAAATTTCATTCATGTTTAAAATACGGGTTTACATGAGTTCGATAGTGTATTTTGATCTCGTGCTGAAATAAACTCTTCAAAGTGTTGTGGGAAAGAGTCCATATTAAACGGAAGACATCGGATCCGTAATTTAAAAGTCACTTTGTGGGTACTAATAAGATATTAGAAATCATTAAGCAGAAGCTAAGGAGTGGAACAAAGACAGGATTACATCATAATATAATTTCTACCAAGCGAGATATTACAGATTAAACAGAAAATACATTAACATTAAAAATTTGTTGTTGGTAAATCATTTCCAGACAAAGCTGATATCACCTAATGAACTGAACTTATTTGCTGGCTATCGCCATCTCTCTGCCGGCAAACCATACTGTGAGTAAATACTAATCATTCTGGTCTTGGATTTTAATTTTTACTGTCACGTTGCTGCTGAGTGGAGGGGATTCTTCATCCTACGCAAAAGTGGAACTCCCTTAACTGCTCGTAGTCGAAAGACTCAATTATCAGTACTGACTGACACATATGATGAAACAGGGACCCCATTAACAGTGCCATCTTCTAAAATCTAAGAAACACGAGCATTCTGGTTGGAGTCTGCGTCACTGGCCTTAACAGGGTCACTGTGAATACAGAGAGACCTGATGTGTTGTTCTTGACCACAAATGCCTCGTAGTTACCTCTCTCAAAGACATGAGCGTTATCATTCACATTCAAAATATGTAGACGGAGAAAAAAGCTGCTGGAGAGTGAGGGCACTCTCTCTTGTCAGAGCATATCACAGTAATGTTGGACTCAGTGTATTTTTCTCTATCCATTTTTTTCTCTGTGCGCAGACTGAAGAAATGTTTGTAGTGTGATATGTTTCTGAAAGGTATATTCTCGTTGCAGTGGAATTTACAATTCATATCTGAATCTGGATCATTTACCTTCATAATGGCAACAACAGTGCCAGTAGTAGACACTTCTGACATAGTACTGGACTTAGAAAGTGTTTATCGATGGTTTGTTATGATTAATGTCAAATAAATAAATAAGTACATGTGTCAGATAGTCCTCCTTCTGGTGGAGGTATGGACGGGCCGATTTTTTCCCTGTCCAGCCCTGTTCATAGTCAATTAGGTCATTTATTAATCATTCGCCTGTTTGTTGGTTTAAACCTAACATATCGGCTACGTGGCTTCCCAAAGTGTCACAAATGTAATATGTCTAAGATTGTTAGAGCCTTCGTCTGCATTCGAGGAGCAAACAGTCGTTAATTTGGTTATATGTGCACTGTATCGGAGAGCTGAGGATTGCCTCCACCAAATGCTGTTAACATTAGATCCAGTAAATGATCCTTTTCGCGATCCACAGGTTTTTGTAACACCATTTCTACATTATTACAATCGTCTTGATTGTGTAATTCTAACTTAAAAATATCCGTCGGTTTAAGGAGAAGCGGTTTAACTCTGAAGGCGGAATATATATATATATATATATATATATATATATATATATGTGTGTGATATATATATATATATATATGTGTGTGTGTGTGT
>JBBPDE010000034.1:14129957-14148430 GCA_037974605.1 Nannopetersius ansorgii | reverse complement strand
ATCTCAGTCATTAAAGACTTTCCCTCTGGAGCAGGGTATAATATCTGTGGAGAGTTATCATTCTCATCTGTTATGAATACATTTACGGTCGTGTTGCTACTGAGTGGAGGAGAACCATTGTCTCTGGCCACAACCTGGATTTTGAAGTTTCTGAACTGTTCATAGTCAAATGACCTCACAGCATGCATCACCCCAGTGTCTGCATTAACGGATAAAAGTGAGGACATTGGGACCCCACTGACTTCACCAGGTACCAGAGAATACAGTACTGTTCCATTTTGCCTCCAGTCTGGGTCTCTTGCCATAACAGAACCAATAGATGTGCCTGGCTTGTTATTCTCAGGCACATGAGCACTATAAGAAGGTTTTTGAAAGGCTGGTGGATTATCATTGACATCAGACACAGAAAAATGAATAGTTCTGGATGAGGATAATGCTGGAGTTCCCTCATCTGTTGCAATAATTGTAAAATTAAAGCCTGATACAACTTCCCGATCCACCCCAGCCGTTGTTACTATGGAGTAATAATTTTTTATTGATGGGTATAGTTTAAATGGAACATTCTCCTGAATGAAACAACTGACTTGACGATTTCTCCCAGAGTCTTCATCCTGTACATTGATAATGCCCACCTCTGTCCCTGGAATAATATTTTCAGGGAAGGGGTTGATGAGAGACTTAACGATTATCTGAGGACTATTATCATTCACATCAGTGACTTCTATGACTACTTTAGCTTCAGAGGCGGACCCCAGTCCATCTTTTGCTTGTACACGCATTTCGTAGTAGGAATTTTCTTCGAAGTCCACAGGACCGATGGTTTTAATTTCTCCTTTAATGCTGTCCATCGAAAACACTCTAGCAGCTTTCTCGGGCAGTCGACTAAACTCATACGTTATCTCTCCGTTTGCACCCTCGTCTGCATCCGTAGCGTTGACTGTAAGTACCACGGTGCCAAGAGGGGCATTTTCATGTAGACTCACTGTATATAATGACTGATTAAACATTGGAGAATTGTCGTTAGCGTCCAACACCGTGATACTTATAACCGCAGTACCTGACCTTAGTGGATCTCCACCATCGTAAGCAGAAAGAAACAAAGTAACCTCCTGTTCCTTCTCGCGATCGAGCTCCTTGTCGAGGACCAACTCAGCACACTTTCCTCCGTCGGAATTTGTGCGGACGTTTAAAGAGAAATGACCATTTCTTTCAAGGGAATATCCTTGAACTGCATTTTGTCCCAAATCAGCATCGTGGGCTTCTCCCAAGAAGAAAGAGGTTCCTTTAGCAGCAGACTCGCTAATTTCGAGTTTAATTTTATCGGAGGAAAACTGAGGTGCATTGTCGTTTATGTCTTGGATTTGAACAACAACGGCGTGCAGCTCTAATGGTCGCTCGAGCACTAACTCGTACTTCAAATGACACGTAGGTCGTGAGCCGCATAGCTCCTCTCTGTCTGCGGGATCCGAAACAATAAGGGCTCCCGTCCTTGGATCTAGATCGCAAAAAGGTTTACTGGCACTGTCTGCATCCAAACGCGCATTCCTGGCAACTAGAGTGTTAACATCGAGCCCCAGGTCCTTAGCTAAGTTTCCGACAATATGTCTTCGTTTCATCTCCTCTGGAATGGAGTAGCTGAATTCGCCACTGCATAGACAGATCTCAAAAAACAAAAGAAATGAAAAAGAAAAGACTGGGCATCCTCTCATCTTCGGTTCTTCTACACTGTCGACCCTCCGAGAACCAGCAATGCGAAAGTCAGAATATTTTATTTTCTCATTCCCCGATTTCACGTGTTTGCTGGACAGAAGATTCTGTTTCTAAAGCTTCAAAAAGCTGTCGTCTTTTTTCAGACAATAATTCACCAATGGGAGGGTGGGTAAATTTAATCTGTTCAGCTGGTAAACAGCGACCCTCTGAGTACTTTCAGGGAAGTGCCACAGTCAAGTAATAAGGTAAAGAAAGCTAAGACTAATACCCACTGTGAGAATCGAGCGTTTATACCAGTTGATAACACAGTAAGCAGAGGTTTAAGACATGGAGAATAAAACGTCTACCGAGTAATTACAAATGACTAAGCATCTAGCCTAATACACACACTGCCAAAGACAACAGCAAACAATGACGATGGAAAGAAAACAAGATGTATGAAAATATTTACAAAAGTAATGAAAATCAGTGGAATATACTATTATAAATTATTATTGCAATGATTACTGAATCACTTCAAAAGGGTGTATATTCTGTTTCCATTGGCAGTTGAGGGGGCCTCTGTTTACAAAAACCAACAGAAGAACAGAAGTAATAAAAAAAAAAAACAGCCATAATAATAATAGCAATAATAACAATGATACAATTTTAGTATTGTTATTATTATTATTATCATTGTTGTTATTATTGCTATTATTATGGCTGTTATGTTTTTATTTTTATTACTTCTGTAATAACACGTTTTTGTCATTTGGAGTTATTTTTGACATGCGGTTGACGTTTTATTCTCCAAATCCTTAACCTCTTCTCGTTAATAACAACAAAAACAACAACAATAATAATACTTATTATTATTATTATTATAGACTTTCCCTCTGGAGCGGGGTATAATATCTGTGGAGAGTTATCATTCTCATCTGTTATGAACACACTCACAGTTGCGTTGCTGCTGATTGGAGGAGACCCGTTGTCTCTGGCCACAACCTGAACTTTAAAGTTTCTGAACTGTTCATAATCAAATGAACTCACATCATGGATCCGCCGTGTTTGGCAGTGAGTGTCAATGCCAGCTCTTGCTGTAGTTCACGATCTAGCTCTTTCATTAACACTAATTCACCATACTTTCCCCCACCCGGTTTGGCGTGGACATCGAAACTAAAATGTTCGTTATTTTGTAACAAATAGCTTTGAACTCCATTAACCCCGATATCAGCATCATAAGCACCATTCACAGCAAAACGAGCACCTTTGTCTGCTGCCTCACCAATCTCAAATTGGAAAAAATCACTAGCAAATGTCGGAGAATTATCATTAATATCTTATACCTCTATTGACACATGATGTACTTCTAAAGGATCTTCTAAAATTATTTCATATTTCAGCGAACATACGGTCTTTGGGCCGCAAATCTACTCTCTGTCGATTCTCTCTGGAACGACCACATCACTGGAGCTCAAAATATCACAGTAAACTCTGCCACCATCAACGACGTTCAAACGTGCTTTGCGTATAGATATAGATTGTGGGTTTTTTCCAATACCCTTGGCAATATTTCCGACTACATATCCAATTTGTGTTTCATCGGGAACAGAATAGTTGATATCCCCTCTGCTAGTATGTATACATAAAACAAATGGGCCCAGCAGTCCGAAGACGACCGAGAGACTGGGCTGTCTTCTGTCTTCCATTTTTTCTGACCAGTCGTGGAATGTCCTGTGCCTTTGTGTCTAATTGTTAAAGCCACCTAAACGTAACATGCTCTCACGTACACGATAAACGGAAAACAAGACGCCATGCCACAAACTGCAAGTGTCAATATCGTATTTGTATTGCTTACACCCACTGCCAATTCCGTAAAAAATCCTAGGGGTGGGTGGAAAATCCATTCTTCTTTCTAGCGCAAGCGAGGAGCGACAATCTGGGTTTGTTTTAGGACATTGCATGGAAAGCAATCTTTCAACAGAGAAACTATTTTACTCAGTTCAGCGAAGCTACATTTTAAACATGTCCTCAAGAATAATTGTCTTGTTTGCAGCAAACTGATGTACACACACACACACACACACACACACACACACACACACACACACACACACACACAGAATAGATTGAAACTTTAAAAAACACACGTGGAACATTCAGTTGTCCTTAAAATTTGGTGCTGAAACTTGATCCCCTTTAAACAAAGTGGACACAACAAACACACCAAGGGACACCCACCCACCAAAAAATTATAAAATTAATATGGAATTTTTCTTATCGTCTTCATGTCCTCAAACATTGAGATGCATTTAGAATCGACCTACTTTCCACATGCGGCTCTCAAGAATAAGAAAAATGAACAACAAAACTTACCTCTAATATTTCACCAGTGTCACAGAGACTGATTATATTCAAATCATCTGAGCTGTTCCTCAGACTGTCACCAGCAGGAAGTGTGTTTTCGTTGTAAGATTTGATGAACTTGAAGTCACTGGTATGTGATCCTGTTGTCAGATACGCATCATAATTGTAAGAACTGCTGAGAGTTCCAGCTCCCTCAACCTCTGCATAGTTGGGAGGGAGATATGCACTGGGAATGGCCAATGCTCCATCAAACAACAGTCTGGGCTTTTTCCTGTGGCAAAACCTCACAGCCAGGATCAGAATAATGAAAGTCAGAAAGAAGGTGGACACGGAAACAAGCGAGATGATCAGATATGATGTTAGTTTGAAGTTGTTCTCCTCATTAATCATGTCCTTAAGCTCTGGAATTTCAGCAAGGTTATCAGATATAAGCAGATATACAGAACAAGTTGAAGAGAGAGCAGGATGTCCATTATCTTTCACTGAAATAACAAGGTTCTGCTTCATGCTGTCAGATTCAGTGACGTCCCGCTGAGCCCTGATCTCTCCACTATGGAGACCAATGGTGAAAAGTCCCGGATCTGTAGACTTTATAATGTGATAGGACAGCCAGGCATTCTGTCCAGAGTCAGAATCCACAGCAATCACCTTGGAGACCAGAGAGCCAGACAGAGCAGCTTTAGGCACCATCTCAGTCATAAATGACTTTCCCTCTGGAGCAGGGTATAATATCTGTGGAGAGTTATCATTTTCATCTGTTATGAACACACTCACGGTGGTGTTGCTGCTGAGTGGAGGAGAACCATTGTCTCTGGCCAAAACCTGAACTTTGAAGTTTCTGAACTGTTCATAGTCAAATGATCTCACAACATGGATCACCCCAGTGTCTGCAGTAATAGATAAAAATGAGGATACTGGGGCACCATTCACTTCACTAGGCACCAGAGAATACAGCACTGTTCCGTTTTCCCTCCAGTCTGGGTCTTTTGCAGTAGCAGAACAAACAGGGATGCCAGGTTTGTTGTTCTCAGCTACATATGCACTATATGATTGTTTATCAAACACAGGAGCATTGTCATTGACATCTGAAATTGATAGATTAATTATTTTGGATGATGATAATGGGGTAACATCTTCATCAGTGGCAACAATTATCAGACTGTAATCTGTAATGAGTTCACGGTCCAGTGGACCAGTGGTGACAATAGAATAGAAATTTTTGATGGATGGGTTTAACTTGAATGGAACATTTCCTTTGATAGTGCACTGAATGTGTTGGTTTCCATTAGAATCCTTATCTTGTACATTGATTATGCCCACCTCTGTGCCAGATTCTGTACTTTCGGGAATTGGGTTACAGATAGACTGAACAATAATGACAGGCTCATTATCATTCACATCTGTAACTTCAACTATCACTTTGGTATTTGATGCTAGTCCTAATCTATCTTTTGCTTGTATACGCAGTTCATAAAGTGATTCTTCCTCATAGTCAATGTTACCAGACACTTTAATTTCACCACTTATCTTGTCCAAAGAAAATTTTTTTGATGCTTTATCAGACAGTCGGCTAAACTCATAAATAATTTCTCCATTTATGCCCTCATCAGCATCATGTGCACTAACAGTGATGACAGACGTGCCTATTTCACAATTTTCAGGCAAACTAAACCTATAGGTGGATTGACTGAACACTGGAACATTATCATTGGCATCGAGTATAGTGATGTTAATAACTACAGACCCATATCTCTGTGGAGTACCGCCGTCAGTTGCAGTAAGTAATAGAGACATGTAGTGTGTCTGTTCACGATCGAGCTCTTTATTCAATACCAGTTCACTGTATTTACCTCCGTCCACATTAGTTCCAGTGCGTAAAGAAAAATGATCATTCAATTCCAGAGAATATCTTTGAACTGAATTTTGCCCAACATCCGCATCGTGAGCCTCACCCAAAAGAAACACAGTTCCTTTTACCGCTGACTCATGTATCTCAAGTTTAATCGAGTCGGTGGGAAACTGTGGTACGTTATCGTTGATATCCTCGATTTTCACAGCGACAGAATGCAGCTCCAAAGGTTTCTCCAGCACGAGACTGTATTTTAATGCGCACGGCACTCTCGAACCACAAAGCTCTTCTCGGTCAACAACCTCTGCCACGATAATCTTACCAGTGTTGTGATCAATATCCATAAAACGCTTCCCACTGCCATCTACATTTAAACGCGCTTTTCTGTCCAAAAATGTTTTAGAATCCAAACCGAGATCTGCAGCAATATTTCCCACGACCGATCCTTTTTTCAACTCCTCCGGTACTGAGTAGCTGAAATCACCATTGCTGGCTCGCGGGAGTGAAAGAACGACAAGGAAAAACAAGAAGCAGCTTAATCCAGGTTGTTGCATGTTTAGTGCTTGGATATAGTTACCGCCCCGAAACAGAAAAAGTCAAATCCTTAGGACGTGCAAGGATCACCAAGAGATATTGCGATGCACAGCTACGACTGCCTTTGTCTTCACAAAATGAGAACATGGAAGCAAATGAACGTGAGAGGACGCCTTTAAATGACTCAGAGAGTTGACTGATAGCGACACTCTTAGGTCTTTTTTTGGAACTGCATGTCCATATCTTCATAAAAGCTTTATAAAAACGTGTGATTAACTAATTTCTTGTGAAACATTTGTCATGTAATAAAAATAATAAATGACTACTTATGATGTATAATACCGTTCCTTTTCTTACAGTCATCTCAAGCATATATCAACGCATTTGGATGTGTGTGTTAGGGGTGGGAATACAGAAATGTGCTATCTGAACTGTCTAATCACTCAAATAGCTTGCTTCATATTACAGCAAGAGTCCGTTTAATTATCAGTGACACTGGTTACCAGTTCTGATTAAATACGTGAGATGTGTAAAAACTTTTTAATATCTTTTTAATATCTGTTTAAGCTGAGCTTTGAAAACGTACGATAAAGGGCTCGTAAAACTTCAGAAACAAGTATCGAAAAGTAATAAAATGTAACGTAAAATTAAGTATATGTCCGAATATACTAAATCCAAACACATAGTTGTTATTATTATTTTGTGTTGTCCGTGTTGTTTTCAACACAAAATGAAATACAAATGCTACATAGACAATTAACAGTGTCAAATCACACAGAAAAAGAAACAAAATGGAGCACCACAGCTTACCTCCAGTGTTCGATCTACATCGGAGAAACTGATCATATTTGAGTCATCTGGGCTCTTCTTCAGAGTGCTGCCAGCAGGAAATGTGTTGTCGTTGTAGGATCTGATGAACCTGAAGTCACTGGTGTGTGATCCTGTTGTCAGATACGCATCATAATTGTAAGAACTGCGGAGAGTTCCAGCTCCCTCAACTTCTGCATAGTTAGGAGGAAGATATGCGCTGGGAATGGCTACTGCTCCATCAAACAACAACCGTGGCTTTTTCCTGCGGCAAAACCTCACAGCCAGGATCAGGATAATAAAAGTCAGAAAGAAGGTGGACACAGAAACAAGCGCGATGATCAGATATGATGTTAGATTGGAGTTGCTCTCATCGTAAGTCATGTCTTTAAGTTCTGGAACTTCAGCGAGATTATCAGAAATAATCAGAAATACAGAGCAGGTTGATGAGAGAGCAGGATGTCCGTTATCTTTCACTGAAATAACAAGGTTCTGCTTCATGCTGTCAGATTCAGTGATGTCCCGCTGAGCCCTGATCTCTCCACTATGGAGACCAATGGTGAAAAGTCCCGGATCTGTAGACTTTATAATGTGATAGGAAAGCCACGCGTTCTGTCCAGAGTCAGCATCCACAGCGATCACCTTGGAGACCAGAGAGCCTGACAATGCAGCTTTAGGTACCATCTCAGTCATTAACGACTTTCCCTCTGGAGCAGGGTATAATATCTGTGGAGAGTTATCATTCTCATCTGTTATGAATACACTCACGGTTGTGTTGCTGCTGAGTGGAGGAGAACCATTGTCTCTGACCACAACCTGAACTTTGAAGTTTCTGAACTGTTCATAGTCAAATGATCTCACAGCATGGATCACTCCAGTGTCTGCATTAACGGATAAAAACGAGGACACCGTGACACCGTTGACCTCACTGCGCACCAGAGAATATATCACTGTTCCGTTCTCCCTCCAGTCTGGGTCTCTCGCAGTGACAGAACAAACATATGTGCCTGGTTTGTTATTCTCAGGTACATACGCTTTCAGAGTCTCCTCCACAAATAGCGGTGAGTTATCGTTCACATCGGACACAAATAGATTAATTACCGTAGATGAAGACAACGGGGGCGTGCCTTCGTCAGCAGCAATAACTGTAACGTTGTACTCCGCTATGATTTCACGATCAAGTGGCCCAGAGGTCACAACAGTGAAGTAATTTTTTATAGAAGGCTGTAATATAAACGGGAAAGTTCCGTCAATCGAACAAAGGATTTGTCGATTTTTTCCAGAGTCCTTGTCTTGTACATTAATAATGCCTACCTCAGTTCCAGGGGAAATGTTTTCAGGAATTGGATTACTCAGCGATTTAATTTGTATAATAGGAGCATTGTCATTCACGTCAACAACATCGATTATAATTTTGGCAAAAGAAGCAAGCCCTGGGCCATCTTTAGCTTGAATCCTAAATTCATATGACACCTCTTTCTCGAAATCTAAAGTGCCACTCAGTACCACGTTTCCCGTTCTGGTATCCAGTGAAAACAATCCAAGCAAGTCATTAGATATATGTCCAAACTCATAAGTCACTTGACCATTTGCCCCTTCGTCTTCGTCTGTAGCGGTGACTATGACAACTAAAGTTCCCACAGGGGCATCTTCAGGGATTTTTATTTTATAAACAGACTGAGTGAACACCGGGGCGTTATCATTAGCATCCAACACACTGACGAGTATAGCTGCAGTGCCAGATCTAGGCGGCGACCCACCATCTATAGCGGTCAATAACAGCTGGAGCTGTTGCTGTTTTTCACGGTCCAACTCCTTCTTTAAAACCAACTCACCATATTTCTCCTCACCTGGGTTCGAATGGAAGATGAATGAAAAATGGTCGTTTTCTTGCAGTTTGTAACTCTGAACTGCATTCACTCCAATGTCCACATCATGTGCTCCATTAACAAAAAACCGAGTTCCTTTGTCTGCAGATTCTCTGATTTCAAGCTTAATTATATCATTTACGAACACCGGCGAATTGTCGTTGATGTCAATAATCTGCACTGAAATACGGTACGATTCTAAAGGACTTTCAAGAATGATTTCATATGTTAGCATGCACACAGTTTTTGGTCCACACATCTGTTCTCTGTCTATCATCTCAGCCACAATCAGATTTCCTGTGTGAAGGTCTATGTCACAAAAACGTTTGCTGCCAACATCCACATCTAGTCGCGCTTTACGCAAAGACAGTTCCTTTGTATTAACACCAAGATCCTTTGCTAGGTTTCCAATCACAGATCCCACCTTCTCCTCTTCGGGGACGGAATAACTGATATCTCCATGAACCCCCCGCACTGAGAGAAAAATAAATACCCCCGCAAACAATGCAATCTGTAATCCTGCATACTCCATTTTGCGCCGTACGTTAAAACACGTATGCAACACAATCAAGTTTAAAATTGCTTTTGTCGTTGAAAACATTCAAATACACTCCTGCATCGTCAGAGATGACATATAAGCCGAAAGCAAAAAGATTTAATGGCGCTTTTGATCGTCTTCTCTCTGCCCAAATTAGATCACCATGCGAGGAGCTCGTATTAAATTTGTAAACTGGTGTATAGCGACACAGTGTGTCATTTTCGAAAATTACACCCATGCGAGAAGAGAGATTGTGTGAAAAATAGCTCACTCTTTGCTTCTTTTTTGCTAAATATTCCAAAAATCATGCAACAACAAAAAAAACCATGAAAAACAATAGTCAACAGTTTCCTATTTGTCTGACACTGGACACTGAAACAGTGAAAGTTATGCAAATTACAAAAATGCACATATATTGATACATTGTCTCTCGACAGACTTCCTAAATAAAGGCACTTGAGAAGAGCTCTGTACTCTGCAAATTTATGACAGTGGTTCCTCGTCTTTCACTATTTCAGCACTACAACCTTATCAGTGAGACCATTTTTCATTGTATATTACCTAAGCCAGGGGTCACCAACATGGTGCCCACGGGCACCAGGGTGCCCCCAAGGACGTGAGTAGCTCACGGACCTGTTCTAGAAATAGTACAACTCATCAGTGAGCAGTGTCTAACATTTAATTTCATAATTTTGCTATTCTTCTTTAATCACATTTGCATTTATGTAGATTTAAACATGACTATATGTGAAAAAAAGCATTTCAAATATGTTTATTATACATGTTTAGAAGTTTTGATAAGTTTAGGTAAACTCTTTTCTAGTGTATTAAACTGGTAGCCCTTTGTATGGCTCATTACCCATGAAGTAGCTCTCGGTTTCATATAGGGGCACCTGGTAGCCTAGTGGTTACACACTGCTCCGTCCCCACACATTGCTCCCCGGGCGCCGTGTGCCCTGCTTTACTTGTTGAATGGGTTAAATGCGTGCTGTTCACACTGTGTGCTGTGGTGTGTTCACATATGACAGAATGGTCACTTTCACTTAAAGTTTGGTGACCACTGACCTAAGCAATGAGCTGGGGAAAGGCTGGGTGCTGTCCAGCGTTGCAGTGCTGAAAATTTTAATTTAGAGCGATGGCAATAAAATACCAGCACATTCGACATCCAGTTAAAGTTGTGAGTAATTGTTCATTTTAGCTGGTAATGAAAGAATGAAAGGAATACACAAGTGAAAGAGTTCCTCTCATTTTGGATAAAAATGACGTAAAGGGCTCTAGAAAATGTGGTATGTAAATGACTTATACTTCACGGATTACTCTAAAGTATCTGTACTGGACAGTGATGGTCCAGTACAGTGGTGGTGTTTTAACGTTAACGTTAGACTTACCTTGCGTATTTTACTACAGTCAGATCTCTTAGGTCAAGTTTGTTAAAGAAAATCTCTGAACCCTCAACAAACATGCATAAGTAGAGTGAAGAACAATAAAATTATCATGATAATTTACAATTACGAAAGGATGCTTTTTGAAGGTGTCCATCTCTGAAGCCATTCTAAACAAAAAAAAGTAATAAATGCTCATATTAAGAATACGAATTTCTGTATGAAATACGATAAAAAAAATTGGATCTTGATTTTAAGAAAGTTCACCTCGGGTGTTTCTTATTGTTCAGTGTAGCTGACAATAATTAAACCATATGGGCTCTTTCTCAGAATTCCAGCAGCAGGAAGTGTGTTTTCATTGTAAGATCTGATGAACTTGAAGTCACTGGAGTGTGATGCTGTTGTCAGATACGGTCATAATTGTAAGCACTAGGAATGGCAACTGCTCTAACAAACAACAGTCTGGGTTTTTTTTCCTGTGGTAAAATCTTACAGCCAGGATCAGAATAATGAAATACAGGAAGAAGGTGTACACGGAAACAAGCGCGATTATCAGACACGATGTTAGGTTCGAGTTGTTCTCATCGTAGGTCATGCCTTTAAGTTCTGCAACTTCAGCGAGATTATCAGAAATAATCAGATACACAGAAGAAGTTAAGGAGAGAGAGGTCTGTCCGCTATTTTTCACTGAAATAACAAGGTTCTGCATCATGCTAAGTGATGTCCCGCTGAGTCCTGATCTCTTCATGGAGACCAGTGGTAAAAATGACCGGATCTACCTTCTGCACCAGTCTGGAGCATATCACATATTATAACAGCGACACAGTGTGTTGTTCATAAACTGCACTCAAAAATACAAAATCGACCAAAGTTGACGATTGTAAAGTTCTGCTGTTACAATAAAGTATTCAAATTGGAAAATTAAGAAAAAATCTATTAAGTTGATATCCAATGCAAACGGTGAGCAACAGAGCAGAGAAAACAATAAAAGATTAATTTGGTACACCACACCACCTATTTGTATTTAGCATGATCTAAACGTGACACGAATGTTTGTTTAAGATAAAAAATAAAACATATCAAACCGAGCTGCCTTAAATAAGTGAAGCAAAGAACATTACTCTGTCAACATCATGACTGATAGAAAGAAAAATATGTTTTCAGGATTTCTGAAAATTTGTGACCCAAAATTATATGTTATTTATTAGTTGATAAATAATAGTATAAGGAATCCAAAACAATTCCACAGGTAAAACTAAAGAAAAAGCTTTTTGACATAAATTATCTTACCTCAAGTGTTTCTGCCGCATCAGAAAAACAGATGATATTTGAATCATCCGGGCTCTTCCGCAATGTACCACTAGCAGGAAGTGTGATGTCATTGTAAGATCTGATGAATTTGAAGTCACTGGTGTGTGATCCTGTTGTCAGGTACGCGTCATAATTGTAAGAACTGCGGAGAGTTCCAGCTCCCTCAACCTCTGCATAGTTTGGAGGGAGATATGCGCTGGGAATGGCCACTGCTCCATCAAACAACAATCTGGGCTTTTTCCTGTGGCAAAATCTCACAGCCAGGATCAGGATAATGAAAGTCAGGAAGAAGGTGGACACGGAAACAAGCGCGATGATCAGATACGATGTTAGCTTGGAGTTGTTTTCCTCATAAGCCATATCTTTAAGCTCTGGAACTTCAGCGAGATTATCAGATATTAGCAAATATACAGAGCAGGTTGAGGAAAGAGGAGGCTGTCCGTTATCTTTCACAGAAATAACAAGGTTCTGCTTCATGCTGTCAGATTCAGTGATGTCCCGCTGAGCCCTGATCTCTCCACTATGGAGACCGATGGAGAAAAGTCCTGGATCTGTACACTTTATAATGTGATAGGCAAGCCATGCATTCTGTCCAGAATCAGCATCCACGGCGATCACCTTGGAAACCAGAGAGCCTGACAAGGCAGCTTTAGGGACCATCTCAGTGATTAAAGACTTTCCCTCTGGTGCAGGGTATAATATCTGTGGAGAGTTATCATTCTCATCTGTTATGAACACACTCACGGTCGTGTTGCTACTGAGAGGAGGAGAACCATTGTCTCTGGCCACAACCTGGACTGTGAAGTTTCTGAACTGTTCATAGTCATATGATCTCAAAGCATGGATCAACCCGGTGTCTGCATTAACGGATAAAAACGAGGATATTGGGACACCGTTTACCTCACTGGGCTCCAGAGAATACAGCACTGTTCCGTTTTGCCTCCAGTCTGGATCTCTCGCAGTAACAGAACAAACAGAGGTCCCTGGTTTGTTGTTTTCACTTACATAGGCTTTATAGAATTGCTCTTTAAATATAGGTGAATTGTCATTTACGTCAGCCACAGACAAGTGAAACGTTTTAGAAGATGATAAAGGTGGAATGCCTTCATCTACAGCAATAATTGTAATATTGTATTCAGAAGTGAGTTCACGGTCAAGTGGCCCCGATGTGGTGATTGTAAAGTAATTTTTGATAGACGGAGATAAAATAAAAGGAACATTGCCTTGAATACTGCAGCGGATCTGTTTGTTTTTCTCAGAATCTTTGTCTTGTACATTAATTATGCCTACTTCTGATCCAGGAGGTATGTTTTCAGGCACTGGACTGCTCATTGATTTTAGGTGTATGGTCGGTGAATTGTCATTAACATCGACTACATCAATAAGAACTTTAGCAAAAGAAACCAGTCCCGCACCGTCCTTAGCTTGAATCCTTAATTCGTACATCATCTGCCTTTCGTAATCCACGTTTCCGCTCAAAACAATATATCCTGATTTTGAATCAAGCGCGAACAATTGAAGCCCCTCACCAGACAGAGGCCCAAATTCGTATGTCACCTGACCATTAGCACCTTCATCGGGGTCTGTGGCGCTCACGGTGCATATTGTCGTACCGACAGGAGAATCTTCACGTAGACTCACCTTGTAGACAGACTGACTGAAGACTGGAGAATTATCATTAGCATCGAGTACAGTAACATGTATAATAATAGAGGCGGATCTGGGCGGATTACCTCCATCGATGGCCGTGAGCAATAACCTCACCTCCTGCTCTTGTTCTCGGTCCAGCTCCTTCTCTAAAACTAATTCACCGTATTTTTCCTGACCGGGTTCATTATGGAAAAGTAAAGAGAAGTGTCGATTGTCTTGCAGTTTGTAGTTCTGCACGGAATTCTCTCCAATATCTGCATCATGCGCTTTATTCACAGCATAGCGAGCGCCTTTGTCAGCTGATTCCCTGATCTCCAATTTAGCAATCTCGCTTCCAAAATTCGGAGAATTGTCATTAATGTCCTTGATTTCTACAACAATGCGATGTAATTCCAGAGGGTTTTCAAAAATTACGTCATATTCCAACGTACAAATATTCTCTGATCCACAAAGCTGCTCTCTGTCGATTCTCTCTGCTACAACCAGATTTCCATTATTCATGTCTATGTCACAGTAACGTTTACCCCCACCGTCGACATCCAAACGCGCTTTACGCAGGGATAACGTTTTTGAATTTATTTTCAGATCCTTTGCAAGATTGCCAATTACCGTTCCGATTTTCATCTCCTCTGGAACAAAATAACTCACATCTCCATTTGCCCTCAAAAATGAGAGGAACACAGACATCATGCCACATAAAAGACATCGAGAGGAAAATACAGTGTATCCCATATTAACTCTCCAAACCAATGCGTCTCCAATGTTGCAAATGGTAAAATCCAAGCTTTCTGATAAATTCACGTGGTTAAAATACGTGGAAAATGTGTTGTTTAAAATATCCAAAAATGTATTACATGGCGATAACTTCACAATGTTTCGATGGCGCAGCCTTCTGCACCATTCGGGAGCCTCTCATCTCGTCACATATTAAAGCAGTAGGCGGACCGGTACATTTATCGGTTTTGGGCTGGTAAAGTGCGACGCAGTGCGTTATGTTCATAAACTGCACTCAAAAATACAATACCGAGCAAAGTTACCGGCTTCAAAATTTTGCTATCAGAATAAAGAACTTCAAATTGGCCAATAAAGAAACAAACAGAAGGGAGAGAAGAACAAATCATCTACTAAGCTGATATCCACGGCAAACCTCAAGCAATAGCGCGGAAAATATACTCACACTGTTCATTTAGTGTCAAATGTATAAAATAAACAGTAAAAGATGAGATTGGTCCATCACAATTTTTAAACCATTAATTTGTATTTAGCATGTGCATGTCGTGACAGGAATGTTTGTTTTAAAATAAATGAATAAAGAAATGAACATCTAAAATGAATCAAATCGAACTGCCTCGGGAAAGTGGAGCAAAGAAGAACAAGGTCATGACTGAAAATAAGGAAGATACATTTTCATGACTTTTCATAGCTCTAAAAAGTGTGCCCTAAAATGTTATTTATTAGTTAATGAATACTAGCATAGGGAAGCCAAAAAATGCATTAATGAAACTAAACAAAAAAGTATTTTACATAAATTATCTTACCTCGAGTGTTTTTGTCGCATCAGAAAAACAGATGATATCTGATTCATCCGGGCTCTTTTTCAAAGTATCGCCAGCAGGAAGTGTGATGTCATTGTAAGATCTGACGAACTTGAAGTCGCTGGTGTGTGATCCTGTTGTCATATAAGCGTCATAATTGTAAGAACTGCGGAGAGTTCCAGCTCCCTCAACCTCTGCATAGTTTGGAGGGAGATATGCGCTGGGAATGGCCACTGCTCCATCAAACAACAATCTGGGCTTTTTCCTGCGGCAAAACCTCACAGCCAGGATCAGGATAATGAAAGTCAGGAAGAAGGTGGACACGGAAACAAGCGCAATGATCAGATACGATGTTAGTTTGGAGTTGTTCTCATCGTAAGTCATTTCTTTAAGTTCTTGAACTTCAGCGAGATTATCAGAAATAATCAGATATACAGAGCATGTTGAGGAAAGAGGAGGCTGTCCGTTATCTTTCACTGAAATAACAAGGTTCTGCTTCATGCTGTCGGATTCAGTGATGTCCCGATGAGCCCTGATCTCTCCACTATGGAGACCGATGGTGAAAAGTCCTGGATCTGTAGACTTTATAATGTGATAGGCAAGCCATGCATTCTGTCCAGAGTCAGCATCCACGGCGATCACCTTGGAAACCAGAGAGCCTGACAAGGCAGCTTTAGGGACCATCTCAGTGATTAAAGACTTTCCCTCTGGAGCAGGGTATAATATCTGTGGAGAGTTATCATTCTCATCTGTTATGAACACACTCACGGTCGTGTTGCTACTGAGAGGAGGAGAACCATTGTCTCTGGCCACAACCTGGACTGTGAAGTTTCTGAACTGTTCATAGTCAAATGATCTCACAGCATGGATCACCCCCGTGTCTGCATTAATGGATAAAATCGAGGACACTGAGAACCCGTTGACCTCACCGGGCACCAAAGAATACAGCACTGTTCCATTCTGCCTCAAGTCTGGATCTCTCGCCGTAACAGAACTAATGGAGGTGCCTGGTTTGTTGTTTTCCAAAACATAGGCTTTATATGATTGTTCTGCAAATACCGGCGTGTTGTCATTTACATCAGCCACAGCCAGCTGAAACGTTTTAGCAGAGGTTAAAGGTGGAATGCCTTCATCTACCGCAACAATTGTAATATTGTATTCAGAAGTGAGTTCACGGTCAAGTGTACCAGATGTGGTGATTGTGAAGTAATTTTTGATAGAATGAGTTAAAATAAAAGGAACATTGCCTTGAATACTGCAGCGGATCTGTTTGTTTTTCTCAGAATCTTTGTCTTGCACATTAATAATGCCTACCTCTGATCCAGGAGGCGTGTTTTCAGGAATTTGACTGCTCATTGATGTTAACTGGATGATTGGTACATTGTCATTGACATCGACAACATTAATAAGAACTTTGGCAAAAGAAGCAAGTCCAGAACCATCTTTGGCTTCAATGCTTAATTCATACGTAGTCAGACTTTCGTAATCCACCTTGCCACTCAAAATTAATTGTCCTGTTTCGGAATCAAGTGTGAACAAATTTAAAACGTCATCAGAGAGATGTCCAAATTCGTAAGTCACCCGACCATTCGCACCTTCATCCGCATCTGCGGCGCTCACTGTAGTTATTGTTGCACCAACAGGAGAATCCTCACGCAAACTCACCATATAAATTGGCTGACTAAAGACTGGATAATTATCATTAGCATCGAGTACAGTAACATGTATAACAATAGAGGCGGATCTGGGCGGATTACCTCCATCGATGGCAGTGAGCAATAACCTCACCTCCTGCTCTTGTTCTCGGTCTAGCTCCTTCTCTAAAACTAATTCACCGTATTTTCCCTGACCTGGTATTTTACGGAAATGAAAAGAAAAGTACCGATTATCTTGCAATTTGTAGCTTTGTACGGCATTTACTCCAATATCTGAATCGTGTGCTTCATTCACAGCATAGCTAGCGCCTTTGCTAGCTGATTCTGAAATCTCTAATTTAATAATATCCTTTGCAAATGCCGGCGTGTTATCATTGATGTCAGTGATTTCTACTACAATGCGGTGTAATTCCAGTGGGTTTTCGAGAATTAGTTCATTTTTCACCATACAAATAGTCATGTGTGCGCAAAGTTGCTCTCTGTCCATTCTCTCTGCCACAAACAAATCTCCAGTATTCATGTCGATGTCACAATAACGTTTGCCCCGATCGTCGACACCCAAACGCGCTTTACGCAGGGAAAAGCTTTTTACATTTATTCCAAGGTCCTTTGCCAAATTACCAATTACGAAACCGACCTTCTTCTCCTCTGGAATAGAATAACTCACTTCTCCTTTCCCTCCTGAGAGCAAGAAGAAAATGGAAATCAAGACCATAAAATCCGACCGATCAGAAAATCCAGAAAATTCCATCCTGAGCGGTGCGATCAAACAGCCGATGACACAGTCTCAAAATTCAGAGAAATTTCAGAAACCAAAATTAAAACTTAGTGTCAAAATAAAATGGTAAAGACAAACTAATTCACACGGAAAACTCCACAGCGGTTCAATGGTGCTGCTTTCTGCACCAGTCTGAAGTCCCTTCCCTCTTTACATATTGAAGTAGTGATTTAGTGGATGAATTCTAGGCTGGTAAACAGCGACGCAATGTGTCATGTTTACAAACTGCAGCTAGAGGGAGCAACGTCGGGAAAAGACCTTTATGTTAAAAATGTCCATCAAAGTAAAGGAGAAAAAGGTACTATATAGTAAAAAATATCTAACAACAAAACGGCAATCATAGGAGAGAAGCATGCAACAAAGTATGAAACAGGTTGCTGTTCACCGCCGAGGTGCTGAACTTTCGTGTAGAAGAAATTACAACACGAAAAGCGTAATTATTATTATTATTATTATTATTATTATTATTATTATTATTATTATTATTATTATTATTATTATTATTATTAT
>JBBPDE010000034.1:14116374-14129106 GCA_037974605.1 Nannopetersius ansorgii | reverse complement strand
CCAGCTCCCTCAACCTCGGCATAGTTGGGAGGGAGATATGCGCTGGGAATGGCCACTGCTCCATCAAACAACAATCTTGGCTTTTTCCTGTGACAAAACCTCACAGCCAGGATCAGAATAATGAAAGTCAGGAAGAAGGTGGACACAGAAACAAGCGCAATGATCAGATACGATGTTAGTTTGGAGTTGTTCTCTTCGTAAGACGTGTCTTTAAGTTCTGGAACTTCAGCGAGATTATCAGAAATAAGCAGAAATACAGAACAAGTTGAGGAAAGAGGAGGCTGTCCGTTATCTTTCACTGAAATAACAAGGTTCTGCTTCATGCTGTCAGATTCTGCAATGTCCCTCTGAGCCCTGATCTCTCCACTATGGAGACCAATGGAGAAAAGTCCCGGATCTGTAGACTTTATGATGTAATAGGACAGCCACGCATTCTGTCCTGAGTCCGCATCCACAGCGATCACCTTGGAGAGCAGAGAGCCGGACAGAGTAGATTTAGGTACCATCTCAGTGATGAAAGACTTTCCCTCAGCAGTAGGGTATAATATCTGTGGAGAGTTATCATTCTCATCTGATATGAGCACATTCACAGTCGTGTTGCTGCTGAGTGGAGGAGAACCATTGTCTCTGGCCACAACCTGGACTTTGAAATTTCTGAACTGTTCATAGTCAAATGATCTCACAGCATGGACCACCCCCGTGTCTGCATTAATAGATAAAAACGAGGACACTGGAGAACCGTTGACTTCACTGGGCACCAGAGAATACAGCACTGTTCCATTCTGCCTCCAGTCTGGGTCTTTCGCAGTAACAGAACACATAGTGGTGCCTGGTTTGTTGTTTTCCCTAATAAGAGCTTCATATGATTGCTCTTGAAATACGGGTGAATTATCATTTACATCAGCCACATTCAAATGAAACGTTTCAGAGGAGGATAAAGGCGGAATTCCTTCATCTACCGCAATAATTGTAATGTTGTATTCGGAAGTGAGTTCACGGTCAAGTGGCCCAGATGTGGTGATTGTAAAGTAATTTTTGATAGACGGAATTAAAATAAAAGGAACATTGCCTTGAATACTGCAGCGGATTTGTTTATTTTTCTCAGAATCTTTGTCTTGTACATTAATTATGCCTACTTCTGTTCCAGGAGGCATGTTTTCAGGTATTGGACTGCTCATTGATTTTACTTGGATGATCGGTGCATTGTCGTTAACATCGACAACGTCAATAACAACTTTAGCAAAAGAAACCAGTCCCGCACCGTCCTTAGCTTGAATCTTTAATCCATACATCGTCTGTCTTTCGTAATCCAGGTTTTCATTCAAAATTAATTGTCCTGTTTCGGAATCAAGCCTAATCAGTTTTAGCACGTCATCAGAGAGATGCCCAAATGTGTAGGTCACCTGACCATTAGCACCTTTATCAGCGTCTGCGGCGCTCACTGTAGTTATTATCGTACCAACAGGAGAATCTTCACGTAGACTCATCTTATAGACTGACTGACTGAAGACTGGAGAATTATCATTAGCATCGAGTACAGTAACGTGTATAACAATGGAGGCGGATCTGGGCGGATTACCTCCATCGATGGCAGTGAGCAATAACCTCACCTCCTGCTCTTGTTCTCGGTCCAGCTCCTTCTCTAAAACTAATTCAACGTATTTTTCCTGACCTGGTTTATTATGAAAATGAAAAGAGAAGTAGCGGTTGTCTTTCAGTTTGTAGTCCTTTACGGTATTCATTCCAATATCTGCATCATGTGCTTCATTTACTGCATAGCGAGCACCCTTTACAGCCGATTCACTGATCTCTAATTTAGCAATCTCGCTTGCAAAAGCCGGAGAATTGTCATTAATATCAGTGATTTCTACAACAATGCGGTGTAATTGCATAGGGTTTTCTAAAATTAAGTCATATTTCAACGTACAAACAGTCATTGATCCACAAAGCTGTTCTCTGTCAATTCTCTCTGCTACAATCAGATTCCCGCTGTTCGTGTCTATGTCACAGTAACGGTGGCCTCCATCGTCGACATCCAAACGCGGCTTACGCAGGGATAAGTTTTTTCCTTTCATTCCAAGATCCTTTGCAAGGTTACCTATGACCGAGCCGATTTTCATCTCCTCCTCAACAGAATAAGTAACATCTCCATTCACTCTGGACAGTGAGAAGATAACGGAAATCAGGCCAAATAAAAAAGTCCGAGTGGAAAACACAGTGTGCTCCATATTAATACTTCAAATGCAGCAAATTATAAAATCCAATTTTACTGAAGAATTCACGAAGTTAAAACACGAGGGAAATGTAGCGTCAAAAAGCATATAAACATAGCTCACAGAGCTTAGATGGCACTGCCTCCTGCACCAGTCTGTATCCTCTCCTCTCATTATATATTAAAACAGTAGGCGGATCAGTATATTTATCCCATTAAGGCTGGTGAACAGCGACACAGTGTGTTATGCTCCAAAACTGCACTTAAAAATACAAAACCAAAAAAACGGTTTTAAATTGTATTGTTACAAAAAATAATTACAAATTAGCAAAAAAACACAACAAGTGTGCCAAAACAACAACAACAACAACAACAACAATAAAAAGTAACTGTCCACGCCTGCCTGCTAACCTAAAAAAACAATGGCACTGAAGTAATTGCTCATACTGTTCATTAAGCATCGAATGCATAGTATAAACGATAAGTATTTAAGCTTTAAAAAGCAATTTCGTCCACCACAATTGTCACAACATCAAATTCTATTCAGCATACTGAAAATGTGAATTGTATAAAATAAATAAATAAAATATAAAGCAATGAAACAACAGACGTGTCTTAGACTTTCTGTATCTTTGAATTAATGTGCGAAATACGATCATATTCATTATGTAATAAACACTTTCATAGGGAATACTTTACTTCTGTATAATCAAAACAAAACTGAACAAAAAGCTATTTGATGTAAAATATTTTACCTCGATTTTTTCTGCAGCATCTGAAAAACAGATGACATTTGAATTATCCGGGCTCATCTTCAAAGTATCACCAGCAGGAAGTGTCATGTCATTGTAAGATCTGACGAATTTGAAGTCACTGGTGTGTGATCCTGTTGTCAGATACGCGTCATAATTGTAAGAACTGCGGAGAGTTCCAGCTCCCTCAACCTCTGCATAGTTTGGAGGGAGATATGTGCTGGGAATGGCCACTGCTCCATCAAACAACAATCTTGGCTTTTTCCTGTGGTAAAACCTCACAGCCAGGATCAGGACAATGAAAGTTAGAAAGAAGGTGGACACAGAAACAAGCGCGATGATCAGATACGATGTTAGTTTGGAGTTGTTTTCCTCATAAGCCATATCTTTAAGCTCTGGAACTTCAGCGAGATTATCAGAAATTAGCAAATATACAGAACAGGTGGAGGACAGAGAGGGCTGTCCGTTATCTTTCACTGAAATAACAAGGGTCTGCTTCATGCTGTCAGTTTCCGTGATGTCCCGCTGAGCCTTGATTTCTCCACTATGGAGACCGATGGTGAAAAGTCCTGGATCTGTAGACTTTATAATGTGATATGACAACCACGCATTCTGTCCTGAGTCAGCATCCACAGCGATCACCTTGGAGACCAGAGAGCCTGAAAGGGCAGCTTTAGGTACCATCTCAGTCATTAAAGACTTTCCCTCTGGAGCAGGGTATAATATCTGTGGAGAGTTATCATTATTGTCTGTTATGAACACACTCACGGTCGTGTTGCTGCTGAGTGGAGGAGAACCATTGTCTCTGGCCACAATCTGGACTTTGAAATTTCTGAACTGTTCATAGTCAAATGATCTCACAGCATGGATCAACCCAGTGTCTGCATTAATAGATAAAAACGAGGTCACTGGAACACCGTTGACCTCACTGGTTAGCAGAGAATACAGAACTGTTCCGTTCTGCCTCCAGTCTGGGTCTCTGGCAGTAACAGAACAAATAGAAGAGCCTGGTTTGTTATTCTCAGGTACATATGCGCTAATAGACTGATGTCCAAATATAGGATGATTATCATTTATGTCTCCAACTTGTATATTCAGAGTCATGGTTGAAAACAAGGGAGGCTTTCCGCCATCGGTTGCTTTAATAGTGACATTATATTCGGGGACTTGTTCTCGATCAAGTAAAGTGGTAGTAACGAGGGTGAAATAGTTCTTAATTGATTTTTGTAGTTTGAATGGCAAGTTGGCGGGAATAGAACAACTGACATGGCTGTTTTCACCGGAGTCTTGGTCCTTCACATTTAATATTGCTACTTCTGTGCCAAGAGCAACGTTTTCTGGAATCGGGTTCCTAAGAGATTTCACTGTTATTAATGGTGTATTGTCATTAACATCGACAATATTAATTATTACTTTGCAGTGGCTAGTCTGACCGCCGCCATCCTCTGCTTGTATTTCAATCTCATAAGAGGTGGTTTGTTCGTGGTCTAGCTGTCCCGCTGTCAGAAGTTCCCCTTTGCTTTCATCTATTCGAAACAGACTGCTCGTGATGTCAGAGAGATGGTTAATGTAATATGTTATTTGTCCATTTGCGCCTTCATCCTTGTCCGTCGCTGCAATCTGGATAACAGATGTCCCAGGCACTGCATTCTCAGGTATTTGAGCACTATACAAAGTCTGCGAGAACACAGGGGCATTGTCATTAATATCTAGGATCAATACCTGGATAAAAACAGTACCGGACCGAGGAGGATTTCCTCCATCCACGGCTATCAGTTTCAAAGAATGTTCCCCTTCAGTCTCTCGATCAAGGATACTTTTCAAAACAATATCCACATACCTGTCTTTACCTGACCTTGCATCAATGTCAAAGTGCTTGTTTTGACTTAGGAAATAATTTTGAACCGAATTCATGCCGACATCCACATCCCGTGCGCGAGCTATTTTAAATTTGCTTCCAGTCGGTGCAGCCTCGCTAATCTCCAGCTTGATCGAATCTTTGGGGAAGACTGGCGCGTTGTCGTTGATGTCTTGCACCTCTACAATTACGTTGTAAAGCTCCAGAGGATCTTCAAGAATGAATTCAAAATGCAAAAAACAACTAGGCATTGTGGTACACAAAGCCTCTCGGTCGATTCTCTCCAAAACAAAAATATGTCCCGAGTCCTGGTCCACTCCACAATAACGCCTGCCACTCTGATAATCCAGCCTGGCCTTGCGTAATCGCAGACCCTTTGAATCCAAATTAAGGTCCTTGCTTAGGCTTCCAATAATGTATTTTGTTTTTGTTTCTTCTGGGACAGAATAACGAAGGTCTGCTAACATGACCTGGACAAATGAAAAAAATATCACCATAACAAGTCGCCAGTGATATTTGAACGATTCGAGCGTTTTCGCCATCGTTTTTAGATTTAAAATATAAAGCCCGTGTACTGATTCTTTATCATAAAATATTTTAGCCAATCTTTGTCGAAAAAAAAAGTATTAATGTAGGGGGTTGCACTACGCACTGCACTGTCCTTTGTGCAGAGAAGAAAATAAATGCACAGAACGGGGTGTTTTCCAGACACTTAAAATTGGTAAAGAGCGACATGGTGAGGAGAAGCGAGAACATGTCTGCAAAATTATTAACAATTGTTCCGAAACGTTTGTTGTAATAAATAAAAAAATGTTTAATACCCTTCGACTTCAGTCGATTAGAGACCACATAATAGAAGTACAACACAAAAATGAACAATTTTTTTTAAAGATATTTTAAAAAAAAAAGGCTCACCTACCCCTAAAGCTAAAATGCTCTCCAATTGCAATATTGCAATACGAATATTCTTTACAATGTTGAAAATTACAGCACTAAATGTCGTTCAAACAAAACTTGTTTAAATTTTTTTTTTTGCTGAATATAACTAATTAAACTGCCCATGTAAGCACATTAAAAATCATTCTGAATGACTTTTAGTTCAAACCAAAGACATGCTACTTTGGTATAAATTAAAAGTGACTCAAAAAAGTGAACAGGGACTGAGTAGTGACACCATCAGTTAGTCAAGTTACACTACATCCCAAACTGTCAAACAGGTGCTTTATAAAGCCATTAATGACAGAGCCATTTATGCAGGGGCAATGAATTCACAGTGCCTTCTCCCAGGTGGTTAATAATGTACTTGGACTGTCCTTAAGGACTGACATATTTTACACATTTCAAAAAGATGTACAGCAACATGCCAAGAAAGAATGAAAGCGAAAACTTGCTGCTTGATACTTATTTATGTACTGGGAAAAAAAAGCTGATTTAAATGTATGTCAAAATATGTAGAATGACTGCACATGCACAGAATTCAGTAGTAGATTTCCAATTCTACAGCAAAGTCAGGCAAATAATTGGCAAAAGAAAAAAGAAAAAAATCGCAAGTTTGTAGAAATACTGCTCAGGGTAGTGTTCAACTAGTGTAATGTTGTGTGATATCACATCGTGGTAAAAATAAAATTGCTAATCATAGAACAAATCATAGAAAAAATCTAATCATAGAACAAATATCTACATATTATAGAAACTCTGGAATTTCATGACTTAAAAAAAATGTAAAGCAAAGTAAGTTAGTCAGGATCTAACCCCCAGAATACTGTAAAGGTGTGGGCTGCAGGCAGTATTATTATTATTAACATTATTTATATATAATTTTCTGGAAGTAAGGGACTACCTGGTGCACTTTGCTCAGTACACGGACTGTTCTTTGTTCTAAAATGTGGTGGAGTCAGTATGACTAGTCATGTTGATTCAATAAGCAAATGTCATAAAATTTTGTATGTAATGCATCCATTAGTTATGTGCTTGTGTACTTGTTGGATTGGTTTTATGTACACTACCCTGGGGCCTTGGGCTGTAACCAAAAACAAACACATTGCAAATGTCACATCCAGGGTCCCTCGGACCCACCCCTAGAGAGAAGTGACAACAGAGTTCTGAGCCTGGGGAAACCCCTCAGGTCCATTTGAAGGTTTGTTTTGTTTTTGGCAATGCCTGTCAAACCACCTGTTTGCATTACGCGCATTACGGTTCCCAGGCACCGCAACTGTGGTACGTTTTAGTAATAATCACCCCATAGTTAGAGTTAACTCATCCTGTGTTTCCATTAGTTGAATGTGTCCCTTCCAGATATAAGCCAGCTAAAAATTTCCAGATATCATTGCCAGCGCTGTCCTCATCATTTCCCGCATTCTGTTTCCCCTCTTCCACCTCTGTCTGTGGGAGCACATTAGAGGAAGAATTGAGAAATAGGCCTGCCCTTTCTCCAGTGACAGAAGCATCTGAACCTCAGACGAGGTTTAAAGCTTTATCAGTCAGTCTCAACCACTTACAGTGGGCGGACTTCACCCGAGATCTGACCTCCGCTGGCCCACTGGAGAGACAAGGCTTATTCTTTATGTTGTGCGATTGTCCTGTTCAGTGGACCTCCTTTTGTTTAAAGATGGTTAATCAAAAATCCTGTTCTCTGAGCTCCCCTTGCTCCTGCGTCCTCTTTTCCATACCAGATATGACAGATGACAGGGCCTACCTCATGGACACATTGGGGGCTCCCCTACCTGGGGTCAAGCACCAAATCCTGCAGCACCTGGCAGAGCAATCCGCCCGACTAGACCTACTCGCAGGAGTAGTTGCACCCTTCCCAGTTGCTGCCATCACAACCACTCCCCGAAAGGTACACAGGAGACACTTTGGGGTGTACGAACTTTTTAATGACTTGTGACCTGTACTTTGCAGAGTTCCCGGAGATGACTAAACATCAGAGGATTTCGTTCCTCATCCAACAGCTTGGGGCAGGGCCCTAGACTGGGCCACAGTGGTCTGGTGAAATGGAGTTGCAGTACTACAGGACTACTCCCTGTTTACGAGCATGTTCAAAATGGTATTTGACTTTCTGGATTAAGGAAGAGCTGCAGTTTGTGCCTTCTCCAACTCCACCATGGCATGAACTCAGCAGCAGAGTACTCTATCGATTTCCATATTTTGGCTGCTGATAGTGGGTGGAATGACCCAGCCCTGACCACAGATTACCAGAGGGGGCTGAGTAACGAGCTGCAGACTGAGCTTGCATGTTGCGATGAGGGCCTTTCCCTGGAAGGATCATTCCTCACTATCCAGGTTGGACAAATATGGGTGAGGTAAGGGCAAGTCCTCCCCGGTGTGCACTGTGCACTTCCGACCTAGCCGGTTGGAAAAGACACCCATCACCTCCACTACGGATGCCACAACTGAGGACCTGCAGCCAGAGCTCATGCAGTTGGGGTCCTCAGCAGGAGTTGGAGTGATCGCGATGCAGCAGTCATTGCCTGTGCTGTGGAGATCATCTACTGGACAGTTGTGAGCTCTGACCCATGAAAGTCCTGTTCCTGAAATTGGTGGTCCCCACAGACACTCCAAACTTATCCCAATTTTGTTGTTACCTCTTTCTTTCCTGTCTCTGTTATTGTAGATTCTGGATCGGCTGGCAACTTTATTTCCAAGACCCTGGTGGTCTCCCTCTCTATCCCGGTGGAGAACCTGCCAGATCCAATCCCAGTCAGTGCCCTAGATGGTTAAAAACGTGTTGGGCTGTAACACAAATTACACAGCACCACTAGTTTTCTGTTAGCAAAGAGCACCACAAAACCTGCAGTTTCTAGTTATTGAGCATGCGAAAACCCCATGTTGTGGTCGGTTTGCCATGGTTGCACCTACATAATCTGCACATGAATTGGCAAACAATCCAAATTCTTGCTTGGTCTCCGAAGTACCAAACTAAATGCGTATCCATCTCCCATTAACTATCCCTAAGGAATATCAGGATTAATCTGAGGTGTTTAGTGCACTAGACCCATCTACCTCTGCAACAGCCATGGGACTGTGCAACTGACCAATTGCCGGGCGCTACACCACTTTGGTCTCGGGTTTATCCATTGTCTAATGTGGAGACCAAGGCAATGGAGGATTTCATGACTGAGGCCCTCCGGCAAGGGTACATCAACAGATCCACATCCCCTGCATCGGCTAGCTTCTTCTTTATTGAAAAGAAGGATGGCAGACTCAGGCCGTGCATTGATTACCGGGGGCTCAGTGCGGTCACGGTAAAATCTTCCCTGCTGCCATCAATCAACTCCGGGGATCGAGTATTTACACAAAACTACACCTGCGGATCGCATACAACCAAGTGCGCATCAGAGCAGGCAACGAGTGGAGAACCGACTTTAGCACCATCTCCGGGCACTATTCTTACTCGGTAGTGCCATATGGCTTGGTAAACGCTCATTTTTCCAAGCCTAAATGAATGATGTCTTTAGAGACATGCTAAACAAATATATGATTGCCTATCACAACAACATACTTCTGCAAGACCATATCAGAACATGTTACGCATGTGCATAAAGTTCTCCAGTGCCTGCTCATGCACAGGAAGTACGCCAAGGCTGAGAAATGTGATTTCCATGTTTCAGAGCTCTCATTTTCTTGGCTATCGCATTGGTCTGGATGAGTATGGATGAATAGAAGGTCACAGTTGTGTCTAAATGGCTGGAGCCCCAACTGGTTAAGCAGTTGCAGTGGTTTCTGGGTTTCGGCAACTTCTACCGTTGCTTTAGCAGGGGTTTCAGCTCTGTGGTGGCACCGCACATGGACCTCTTAAAGGGAAAGCTAAAGAAATTTAATTTCTCAGACACCACATGGGAGGCATTTATATTCGAGCTAAATGACTAAACCCTCGATAGGCACATCGGGCCCTTTATTTTTTACTCACATTCATTTCACTATCACATAACAGGCCAGGGTCTATGAGTGGAAAAGTGGATGTGTTGTTGCAACGCTACCCCACTGCAGTAGATCACAATGAGCCAGAACCTATAATTCCAGCTGCACTTATCGCGATTTAGATTCAGAAATAGAACACCAGTCTGGGCTTCATCCTGCGTCATCGGGCCATCACCCCAAATCCAACGGTCAGGCTGAAAGGTCAGTGCAGGAATTAACATGATTTCTCCGGGCCTACTGTCATGGACTCCATATGCTGCACCACTAGTGGCCTAACGGCATTCAAGTGTGTGCTTGGGCGTCAACTCAGGCTCTGCCCATGGGACACAGAACCATCGCCCAAGGTGGATGAGTGGTTTGACAGAGCAGAGCAAGTGTGGGAGAAAGCTCACACATCCCTCACCTGAGCGATTCGACAGTTCCAAAGCCGTTTTACTACTCGGGACCTCAAGTTGGGGATGCCATGTAAGAAACTTACTCCCCAGTTTATGGGTCCCTACAAAATAATTAGCTGGGTTCCAGAGAAGGAAGTGCTGATAGAAACTCATAGATGAGTTTCATCGTTCCCGGTGCTGGCCCTAGGACGGGGATTCTGTCCCAAACAGGGGTCCCTAGGACATGCCCCCAAATAGAAGCATCACCGGAGTTTATGTGAAGGTCTACATGAAGGTTTGTTTTGTTTCTGGCGGTGCCTGGCAATCCACCTGTTCCTGACCAGCTCATTAGCAGTCGTGCAACAAGGTTGCCAGATGCTGCACCTGTGGTACATTTTAGGTACAATAATCACCCCTTGGTTAGGTAGAATAATCACCCATCTGCCTGTCTGTGGGAATGCACTACAGGAAGAATCGAGAAATAGGCTTGCCCTAACATGCAGCTGCAAGGATCCTGCTCTCTCCAAATGCCTGCACATGGATAACATGCTGCTTGCCTACTCTGTAACACTCACTGACTGTAACGCTCCGTTCTGTTTCACTCTTTCCAGAAGTGACAGGCCAGGCCAAAGCAGAAGTCCGGGGAAACCCCCTAACGACTCTCGTGCTTCACCCGAGACGTGACCTCTGCTGGCCCACAGGAGGGACAAGGCTTATAGGGGACGTTGTGTGATTGTTCTGTTCTGTGAACCTCCTTTCTTTAAGAGACTGTGTTCATTAAAAACCCTGTTCTCCAAGCTTCCCTTGCCCATGTGTCCTCTTTTCCAGACCAGACATGACAGCAAAAAACAAAAACTCTACAAATTGTAATGTTTACTAGGTAAGATCAGGTAATTGCAAAATGGGCAATTAGTAAATATACAATGGTATTGTGGCAAGCTGGCGGGCAGGACTGAGGTGAAGGCGTTAATTTGGGGGTTCACTCGTGAGTTATTGTGTGTGGCGTGATGTGTGTGTGTGTGGGGGGGGGGAGGTTGATGAGCTGCAGGTGCAGTTCATCATTCTGGCGGGAGACTGGGTGTTTGGGGAGGGGCCTCAGTTGGGGGTATAGGAGAGGTAGATAGAGGTTGTCTGTGTGCTTTGTACTGTGTGGAATAAAGAAGAAAAAGACAAGTTCCCAGCATGTCGACTCACCTCCTTCCATGGCTCGTGACAGTATTTATTTGAATTTGATCTTTGTGTACTCAATTATATATTGACATATATAGACAATATATGTATGTGTTCTTCACTAATTAACAGGATTTGTTGTGGCAAGCTCCAGGGAGGATATATATAAGTCTACTTGCAAAGGAGGAGAAGGGGTGATTTTAAACACAAATGGGAGTACTATGTAGTTCTCTTTATTCTGGGTCATTTTTATGAAGATTGCTTCCAATAGTTTAAATGTGACCCAGTATACCTCTTTCTAAACAGGTTAGAATAGGTTAAGGGCCTATATAAAACATGTTCATTAAGTTCTTTGTACAAAATCACTCTCACATTAAGAGATCTCAACCAGTTTTATACTTGACAGTTTCAGTTCCTTTAAATGCTCTGTCACTTTTATGCAAAAACGGTAGCTGGCCACGCCCCACCATCCCATGCTTATGCTTTTAAATAAAATTGGATACATTGGTTATGGAGGGAAAACCGAAACTTGAAAATAACTGAGAGGAAGAGAGTGAGGTGAACAGGGAGTCTAGTTCAGAGTTAGAAGCTCCTATATCAGAGATTTTGAGAGTGAAAAAAGACATTGTTGCAAAAGTCAGCAGAGCGGGGAATGAGTGAGAAGGTTTTGTAATTTTGCTGAACAGAGAAAAGAGAAACATGGAGTTACCTTTACTAAAACTGATTAAACCAGAGTAGTATGCGGATTTGACTGAAACAATGCAGTCCTTTATAAAATAAAACATGATCTTGATACATTTCTTTGTGTATGGTGAGTCTTAAACAGACGTTACAGTTGGCGTCCTTTGGCTTTGAGATGGCGCAAATTGGAAGTTGGACTTTCTTTGCTTGACTGAAACGTGACAACAGCCTAATGACTTTGTTTCCCTCAACGACTCAGTAGAAGAGGACTGAAGCAGAGCTGCCGCCGGGTGGTGAACGATGGATAAAACAATCCAGGTAAGCACGGATCACCCCCCCCCCCTGTGGATTCACATCTTAAACAGTGCCGAGCACTGAGTATAGAGGACTGGAAGAAGTCTGATGAGGGTGAAAATCCGATCAGACAGCTGCGGCGCAAGCAGTAAAAACCGGCAAAAATAGATCCAAACAGGATTACGCTTTAAATACTCGATTCAAGTTGTCGTGTGACTTAAAAAAAAGTATGAAAGTATAAAGTATGAAAAGTGACATATTACACCCCTAACTTAGTTGTCTAACTGATCACAACATTGTTCTCCAACTTTATTTATTGTTAGACATTATATTAATACAAGTGTAGACAAATGCAGCAACACAAATAAAGCAAACTAAAGAATAAGTATGCTTATATAGTCAGGATCGTGTTTTAGCTCCCAAAACACATTCATTGTTTATTTATATATACAGAGAGAGGTGTGTGTGTGT